>PVHP010051049.1:0-11592 GCA_004024765.1 Zapus hudsonius | reverse complement strand
GTGGGGGGGGGGAGGGCTCGGCCCTCTGCTCCACAGGGGAGCAGAGAGCTGCTGGTAAACCTGTCTGCCCCAGCCCAGGGGTTCCGGAGGGAGGGAGAGCCCGAACTCGGGTCTGGCCGGTGACCAAAGCCTGAATACCAGCTGAAGGGATCAAACCTTTCCGGAGAGTCCTGGCAACGTTTTACTCGGTCACCATCTTGCTCCGCCCCCTCAACTCTGCTTTTAAAGACTACTGTGGTCAAGTTAGACTCTGGCACACGTAAACATCAGTGTGTGACCATGCGAACAAGAACTTGTTCCAGGAATGACTGTTTTTAAAAGATTTCTGTGGATATAGGAACTTGAGGGGGGATAGACTGGGGATTCAAGCCCACTTTTAGGCTAAGGAGCAACTTCAAATTATCTAAAAATATTAACTGATAACAGTAAGTATTCTAAATGTGGCTATTCTGATCCATTATTTTGTTTTTTTTTAATTTAAAAAAAGTATTTACAGAAAGAGTATAAAAATTTGTGTGAATTTAATGCAAATTAGCTTCCAGCTTTTACTTCCCAAATGCTGATTTTGAGGTTTTTTTTTCCAATTTTGGCTCCTTCACCTATTTTTCAAGATTTGTGATTTTCACCTTCTTTGCAAACCATACTATAAATCACGAGAAGTACTCAACATCTGCAGAAATAAAAGCAGCATTTTGAAATTAGTTGAGATCAGTTCTACGCTCTGGAATCCCATTTAGCTAAATGAACCTGGGCTTCCTGTTGAGTGGTAACAAGTGATGGGAAATGCCATCTACCATTAGACTTTGTAAAGCTTCATTCATGATGGCTGGATTTGGATGTGGACTCCAATCCCTCATTGCCTGGCACATGTCAATTTCTACAAAAATGTCAAATTCAATGTCAACTCTAAAACCGCAGGGGGAGGTGGCAAAGTTCATTTCCAAAAAGAACAGAAATCTTAACAATGTGAAACTTTAGAGTTTTATCATATTAAATTAGTAATGCTGAAATGATACATTGAAGACTTATAGTCAACACCTAGTACTTCCTTCGAATGTACATATATAAATTGAATCATGGAAATTTAATTTATTATTCCCTAACTTTTTCATGGACTTAAGAGATCTGAACAAACCAAATGAAAACCGAATATCCATTCAATATCCCATCCTTATCTCTAGATAAAACCTATTCCTGATTTCAAAGTAGAGTTTTAAGTGTCCATAGTTCTTAAACCACACTCAAGGAAATCACGTCTTAATCTTGGAAGGTATCTCTCTTCATCTTGTACACAGAACTCTAGTGGATTTAACGTTGGCATTGGACATCCATCAACCCCTTCACATGTCCTTCAAACCAATCAAATTTGGGATCTCTAGGTTTTCTGTATAATGCAATAAGGTATGGAATTAGTAGAGTTGACGAAGACCTGTTTCTTCCTTGCCACATTGGATTGTACTTGCCACTGGGGTTGGTGTCAGAAGATGGGGAAGTAGAGACGTTTCTTGGCCTGTGAGTCTCTAATAGTAGAATTGTAGAAGAGACATCGAGATGGCAAACAGACCAGCTGTTGACTGCAGGGCATTGTAATTTCCTCTGTTGGTGGCATTGGTTGGAATTGGGACAGCTGAGATATGCTGGGAGGAGTTACTTGAGACTGGTACAGTAGTTGTTTGGTTGGAATAAATCTGCGTGGGTAGGAACAGAGCCAGGAGCAGCAAGCCCAGCCCCAGCCTGGCCACCATCGCCCTGCCCATGTCCGCTCAGTCGACAACGCTGCCGCAGCGCAAAGAACAACTCGACTCCTGCGGGTGCAGCAAGTCTAAAATGTAAATCTTTTTGGAGAAATAATAGCAGAAAAATTTCCAAACCTTGGGGAAAAACATGGGTATTCAGGTAGATAGAAGGTATTTAGAAGTAAAAACAGACATGATCAGAAAAGAACCTGTACACATTATATACTAGTTAAATTGTTAAAATTACAGAACAAAAAAGAAAATATTGAAAGCTGCAAAAAGAAACACCCAGCCACCTAAAAAGGTACCGCCATCAGAATAACATCAGATTTCTCAGCAGAAACACTAAAGGACAAGAAGAGACAGAATTATATTTCAATCACTGAAAGAAAATGACTGCCAATCTAGATTACTATATCCAGCGAAGTTATCCTTTAAAACTGAAGGCATACCTCTTTTAAGATAAGTATAAACTAAAGGAATTCATGGCCATTAAACCAACATTACAGAAGACACTTAAAGGAATCCTACATACAGAAGATAATACAAGAGAAATACAATCACAAGAGCAAGGTGGAAGAATAATCTCACTAGAAGAGTGAATAAGCAAATGAAAATGATGAAAGAATCAGATGTGCTTAATTCAGTGCCCATCAGATCTTCAAGATGAATAAGGGAGAACAAAAGGAATACAGATTGTTCAAAACAATTACAAGGCCAGGTGTGGTGGCATGCTTATAAGAACCCCAGCACTTGGGAGAATAAAATAGAAGGATCTTGAATTTGAAGCCAGTCTGGGATACATGATGAGTTCCAGACCAACCTGGGCTACATAGTAAGACTTTGTCTAAAAAACAAACTCACTGCCAACATCACCAACAATAAACAACAAAGTCATCAAATCACTGAGCCTAATATATGTCTTTCAATACCAACCCTGAATGTAATTGGTCTTAATTCTCCAATCAAAATATACAGACTAGCTGACTGGACCAAAAAAACTAAACCCAGCTTTGTATTGCTTGGAAGAAATTCTCCTCCATAGCAAAGACATAAACAAAATGTGAAAAGATGGAAAAATCAGTCTTAGTAAATGGAATCCAAAACCCAAGCAGGAGTAGTTATATCCATGCCACACAAAGCAAACTTCAGGCAAAATTTAGAAGTGGCAAAGAAGGTCGCTACATACTAATAAAGGGATATAACTATTTTAAATGTGTATGTACCAATAATTGGGATCTTATAATTTTATAAAACAAGGGGTGGGAGAGATGGCTTTAAAGGCTAAAGATGTGTGCTTGCAAAACCTAATAGCCAGATTCAATTTCCTAGTACCCATGTAAAGCCAGATGTACAAGTGGCACACATGCCTGAACCTCATGGGACTGGTCTAGAGGCAGTTTATGTGAGACACTTGTTGCATTCTGCCTGTCTGTGTCCCAAGAACTTATGTAGAGTTGAATTCCATAGAAATGAACTGGTGTGAGCAGGTGGGGATGGCACAGAAAGAAATGAAATCTTTGGGCTGAAACTGCTGCCTGCTCAGCTGCAATTGTTTGAGAGACTACCACCATTGAGGTTGGGCCAGGCGATCTGCATTGGGACAGCCATGTGAATGCAGACTCTTTTGAAGTAGGAGGCCTGAATGCTGAAGGAGGTTTCCTGCTCTTCACATTCGGCTTTATTTGCCCCTGGATTATGTTGGTAGCCCACCTGGTATTATGGAGTATAAGGAATGCAGGAAAAAGTGGGTCATTGGATGTGCAACAATTTTGATTTTTGGAAATGTCCATGGGCAGTGTGAAGCAGTCTTGTTGAAGGTCCTGCATTGAAACCCAATGGAGTCGTGAGGATGAACCATGGGTTGCAGTGGAGACCCAGTGAAATGCCAGAACTATGGGATCATTGCCAAGGACAGCTGCCAGCACCAGATGAATTTTTCCCAGACTCTGAGTAGCCATGATGAAGGAGTAGAATTGGGACTCCAGAGACCTGTCACTGGTTATTATTGGACTTGGTGTTAGAGTCTGATGTTTTCCCTGTTTGTTATAAATCTTGTATTGGTTCAATCTGTCTTTGCTATGCCCAATGCCATCTTTTGCAGTGTGGATATTTATTATGTGCCATTATGTTTTTTTTTGTATTATGGCTCAGTTAAAGACCTTGGATTATGGGGATGTTTGAGAATCATTGAGATTGATAAAAACTATGTGGACTTTTGGAGTTGGCTGGGTGCATTGCATTTTATATCATATATGGTTATCAGTTTATGGGAGGCCAGGGGTTGAATGTGGTGGTTTGATTCAGGTGTCACCCACAAACTTATTTGTTGTGAATGCTTGGTCCCCAGCTGATGGCAATCTGGGAATTAGAACCATGTTGGAGGTGTGTTGTTAGGGGAGGGCTTACTTGTGTTAAATTGAGCTTCGCATTGCCAGTGTTTGGCACACTCTCCTGTTGCTGTTGTCCATCTGATGTTGGCTAGAAGGTGATGTCCAGCCTCTGCTCATACCATCATTTTCCCTGCCATCATGTAGCTTCCTCTTGAGTCTGTAAACCAAATACACCCTTTCCTTCCACAAGTTGTTTTTGTCTGGTTCTTTCTACCAGCAATGAGAAATATGAACTGCAATACTCACTAAGTTACAAAAAGACATGAAAGTAGAAAGGGAACTAGTTGGGAGAGGAATGGGGGAGGTTCAGCAGGAGTGGGAGGGGGATAAGAGTGGGTAATGAGGATGAATATACTCAAATATATTTTATATGTGTATGAAATTGTAAATAAATAAATAAATGTTCCAGATCAGGGGGCTGGAGAGATAGCTCAATAGTTAAAGGCACTTGAATGCAAATTAGCCTGGGTTTAATGCAAAGTGGTGCATTTGTGGCATACATGCGCACACACGTACACATAAATAAACATTTTTTAAAAAATGCTAGAGATTAGGGATGGAGATATAGTTCTTTGGTTAAAGCACTGGCTGTTTAAGCTAGAGTACCCAAATTACATCCCAACACCTCTTATATAAAGCCAGAACCTGAGGGGGGGCTTTTGTAATCCCATCATGCTTATGCTGACAGTGAGATAGGAGGTGGAGACTGGAGAATTTCCCCTAAGATCCTGGAAAATACAGCAAAGAACAGGATAGTGAGAATCCAGAGCAAGAAACCTGACACAAATGAGGGTAACAGTTGAATACTGACCCAAAAGTTGTCACCTGACCTCTACATGCATGTTGTGATATGCTTACATTCACACTTGCACACATACACACATGCACACATGAATAAATAAAAAAGTAAAATGTTACAGATCCGTCTGCTGCTGAGAAAACAACTGTAATTACTGTATAAGCTGTATAAGAGATTAGCATCATTAAAAAGTGTCGTAGTTAGCCACATGCTGCTGGGATTAATTTCCAAACCAGGCAGTTTTGGAAGGAAAATACTTATTAAAGTGACAGATCCAGGGGAAGTTCCAGAATGACAAAAGAGGCTGGCCCCCTTTCACAGATCCAGCAGCAAGCACACTCCGGCTCCAACCAGCAGGAACTCCAGACTTGAGCTCCAACTGTTCTTTGCATATGTATAGCTGGAATTTCACATCCACCCCAGAATCACCTTAGAGCTAGAGCCTAGGTTCCAGCCTAAGTGACACCTCCTCCAGCCAGAAGGCTGGAGAAAACCTTTAATATACTTCTGAATCTATTGGGGGACATTCAATCAAACTACCACAAAAACCTGGTGGGGGCTAGAGAGATGGCTCAATGGCTAAAGGTACTTTCTTGCAAAGGCTCATGGCCCAGGTTCAATTCTCCATTACTCATATAAATCCAGATGCACAAAGTGGTGCATGTGTCTGGAGTTCGTTTGCAGTGTCAGGAGGCCCTGGTGTGCCCATTCTCTCTCTCTCTCTCTCTCCACTTGCTTCTTTCTTTCGCATAGACAAATAAACAAACTAACAAACAAATAAATAATATATATCAAGCCGGGCATGGTGGTGGACGCCTTTAATCCCAGCACTTGGGAGGCAGAGGTAGGAGGATTGCCATGAGTTCAAGGCCACCCTGAGACTGCATAGTGAATTCCAGGTCAGCCTGGACTAGAGCAAGACCCTACGTCGAAAAACCAAATATATATATATATATATATATCCTCATGTTCTGCACTAGAACAGTTGGAAAGGTGTCCTGAGAGCAAGACCCCACCCATCAAAGGCTTCATCCTGTGAAAATCCAAATTTCTTTGAAAGAAGAGAGCCTAAACTAAATTGCCACTGAGGAAGTCCCTGCTAAAAAACAAAACAACAACAAAACAATACCCAGGGAAGTGTTACCCCAGGGTCAGCTTGGAAGGCACACAGAAGCTAACACAACTGTGTTGAAGTGGATCAGACTCCATCCCAAGCTGGCAGCAGAACTCCATAACATTGTCAGCAAAACATTGGTTTTGTATTCCAAAGCAGAAGTTCAGAAGCTACTAAGAGCTCAACACTACAGTAGATTTAAACTCACCACCATGGCTCAGGGAATTTTGTGAAAGAAGGGGCAGAAAGATTGACTGCTGCTTACACAATTCATAGCTCTCCACTCCATGCTGCATACCATGAATCCCACTGAGGAGGGCCCTCAGTGGGATGGGAGAAGGGAGGAGGGAAATGGTGGTAGCAACACATGACTTGTTCATACAAAGATTCTACTTAATAAATAATAATAAAAACAAAAACCCATTGGTTTTGCAGATATGAACGAGGCAGGATTACGGGATCTTGGAATATCATACCATGGTTCCAGAGCACTGCTGAGGCCAGGCAATATGTGTGTGTGTGTGGGGGGGGTTGGAGTCCCTTCAAGAAGGTCCTGAGAAATCACAACATGAAACTGTTAGGATGAAACCTAAATTGCACTTGAGACCTAAGGATGTTGGAGATGCCAAAACCATGGAGCATCTAATGAAGAAAGCTGAGGGGACAAGGGTAGAGCTGGCTTAAGAGAGGCTATGTGTGCTGCAGGCAGCAGAGATGGGGGTGGGGGAGGATGAGGCTACCCAGGCCCGTTGAAGCCCAGATAGCTTCCTATCTGCTAGGATGTGAACTGTTTTATTCTGTCATACCTTCCCCACCATTATGAACCAAACCATCTGAAACTGTGAACCAAATAAATCTCTAGTCATTTAAGTTGCTTTTTTGGGTATTTGGCCACAATAATGCAAAACTAGATAAATACAAAGGCAAGTGTTGGAATAGATCCCTATTTCTTCAGTTGAGCAACAGATTGAGCTGGCTTGTTTTTAGGGTTTGTGTTGCATGAAAAATATGTGTACTTAAACACTAGAAACCTTGAGGTGCTGAAATAATGCACTATGAGAAATACACTGAACCTGAGATTTGGGTCTTCCAACTCTCAGTCATTCTGGGACTTGCTAAGTGTATTAAGTGGTAGATTCATCTCCATTATTTGCATGCTTATTTCTTTGCATTCATGATATAATTCTAAACCCAGAGGAAGTCACAGGGCCCCAAAACGGTAAATTTTTGGACAAGTTAGAAAGAATTTATGTTGAAATGATATAATAAGAGCTGAACACTGTATCTCACACCTGTAACCCTAGGATTGCTTGACTGAAGCAGAACTGCTGTGAGTTTGAGAACAGCCTGAAATACCAGTGAGTTCAAGGCCAGCCAAGGCTGCACAGTGAGACCCTGTTTCCAAAAACAAACTAAAGTAAATAAAAAAATGAATTAACAGGTAAAGGAGAATATTAAAATAACAGTCAACCGGGAGAACTGATTTGTGCTTATAATAATGTTACTTGAGTGTTTCCCACAGTTCCATAAAGAAGACTGTGTATCTTCTAAGCACAAGGATCATAAGATCCTTCCAAGTTCAATTTGGTTGATTCTGAAGCAGAAACAACTGGAATAGAATTCACTGGGGCAGGGGGAGTTATTTTGGGTTCAGCTGTAATAAGGGTGAGGTAATTGTCATGTTGCCATAACAAAAGAAGTTTTCACAGAATCATGAAAAAGTGGGGTCCAAAATCACAAATTTGTTAGTTAGGTGTGTGCTAGGAGAAGAGGATTTTATATGGCAGACCTAAGTCCCAGTTCCTAGGGAGGTATATTCCACAGCAGAGTGAGAGCTTTGCCCAGGTTCCTTCATGCTCTCAGCCACTATTTGCAAGATTATCCAATCTTTTGGCTGAGAATCCAGCTACATTCACCAAACATCCCTTGATGATCATAATAGCTAACAAAGTTTGAGTATCTACTATTTGACAGGCCTTGGTCATATTTTGGTTTGATTCAACAGACTAACTGGGTTGCTATCCACTTATTTCACTACTTCACCTTCCTCTTGTCATTAAATTTCTGTTTTCCTCATGCTTAGGAAACTGAAAACTTAGAGCTGTTAGAAAGTAGCATCCGCTGGTACTTGTGTCTTCGTGGGCAAGCCTTCTGCTTCTGAAGAAAAACTGCTTGGCCACTGGGTGATTTTTTTTTTTAAGAGGGACTATGACTTCCTATTTTCTCAGGGCCCTTTCAGTGAATGCATTTTGGTTTTGTTTGTTTGTATAACTTTTTGTGTTTTGAGACAAAGTCTCACTATATAGCCCATGCTGACTTTGAAGTCACATCATGTAATCCAAATTGACCTCAAACTCATGATCCTCTTAGTGCCTTAGCCTTCCAGGTGCTGGGATTACAGATGTGCATTACTGTACAAGGCTGTGAATGTGGTTTGTAACTACTGTCCAAACTCCGGGCCTCAGTTGATTGGCACCCCTTATTTATAGCTTTTCCAGGAATTTGGAGAGAGTTTCTTCTTTGGCTGAACCTTAGAAAGTAAACCCAGTGATGATAGTGACAGTAGTGTCATGGTAGGCAGGGAAACTGTGTTCCTTCTGCTTTCTGAGAAGCACAGAAAGTTGTATATCATAAAGGATGAAGCAAAAATAAATGTGATAATGAGAAGGATAATTGATGTCTATTGTCTGAGTTTCTGAAGACTTTGCAGTTGCCTGTTCTAATCCATTCCTGAGGCCAAGAATACAGTTAACCTTGGGTTTTATGAGATATCCCTAACTCATAAATCTCCTCATTTTTAGCCAGTTGTAGTCATGCATGCTGTAACCCCAGCACAAGAGGCAATCCTGAACTGCATAGTGAATTTAAGGCCAGATCATCATATATAGTGAGACTGTCTCAAAATAATACCCCCCAACATACAACTTCCCCACTTTTTTCTGAGGTTACAGTGAATTCTGTTACAACAGCTGAAGAATGATAGTACACACACCTTGGAACAATTTTCTTTAATTTATCTTTTATTACTTTGCTCAGAATAATGTCTAGTAGAGCCTTCTAATCTGCTTCAGTCCAGTCTGAAGGCCCTTTTTTCCCAATTGCCAACATGCTGTTGTTCATTTCACTACTCCTGCCAGCACCCAAGGGGTTGAGGCAAGGCCAAGCCACAAGTTAGTGCCAGTAAAATTGTTGCTGCATTTATTTCTATTCTGTGGCAGTCAGTGATTTATATATGTATTTAAGATGAGTAAGAAGGTTGTTGCAGAGAAAGTGAAAAGACAGTTTCAGATTCAATGCAGACCCCCAACCAGTGGACAAATGAAATATATTTTATTAGTAGTAGGCAATCTGTAGGATTTCGGCCAAGAAACCCAGATAGGTAGAGCCAGGAATTCTAGGTCAGTTTTCCAAAACTCAAGTTGTTGTGTTAGGTAAACTGCTTCATGGCACATGGATTTGTTTCTGAAACAGGGAGGACAGACATTAAGCAAGAACCTAAAGAGTAAACATATGAGCTGGGGAGATGGCTCAGTGATTAAGGGCACTTGCTTATAAAGCATGAAGGCCTAGGTTTGATTCCTCATCACCCATGTAAAGCAGACATACACACTTGCAAATAAGAAAATAAATAAATAAATAAATTTATTTGAAAAGAAATAGTAAGCAGATAAGAAAGGCAGCCCAAGGTTTAGATATTGGGGAGGGGGCTGAAGAAAAGGCTCAGCGGTTAAGGCACTTGTTTGCAAAGCCTGACAGCCTAGGTTCAATTCCTCAGTGCCCATGTGAAGCCAGATGCACAAAATGTAGCTTGCATCTGGAGTTCATTTGCAGTGGCCAGAAGTCCTGGCATGCCTATTCTTCCTTTCTTCTCTCTCTCCTTGCAAATAAATAAGTAAATAAATATTAAAAAAAAAAGAAATAGGGGAGGGGGTGAAGGGACAAGGCACTGAGATTAAAGAGACGTGAGTTGAAAAAAAAAAGAGAGAGGTGAGTTGGAAAGCCCTAGAGATAACCCAGAACATTCCAAAAATCACCAAGTCAGGAGCCAATTGATTCATCTGGAATCAGCCAAAGGAGATGGCTAGCTGCATATGCTGTTCATATAGCCAACAGAACCAAGCAGGAGTTTTAAAGGTAGTGTTGGCCTCTTTTGACCATTTCTGAGACCATACTATCGTCCTATATGCATATTAACATGATTTGAATGAGTTCCTTTCTAATCGACTCTGCAGCTTACATTCTATCACAGTTCTGCATTTCTTTCCACCTCTACTTCTAGACAGAAAGTTCAGAAACATTACAACTGTGCTTACAAATAATAGCAATTGTTACTTGGTGTATGTAAATGAAGCTGACATTTGTATTTGGTTAATTTATCCAGGGTAGGATGTTTTATTTTACTCTATGAGGAAATTTAAGAAATAGTAAGAAATATGCTTAAAATCAATTGATTGCAAAAAATCCACTCAAGCTAACTTCTCTTGAAATGAAATTTATTCTCAAAGTAAGGGTGTATGATTGAGATGGAAGGGGTAGGACATAAATCCATGAAGAAAAATTGTAGCTAGAGCTGGGCATGGTGGCTCATGTCTGTAATTTTAGCACTCAGAGGTTGGTGTAGGAGGATCACTGCAAGTCCAGCCTGGTTTACAGAGTAAATTCCAGGCCAGCCGGAGCTAGAGTGAGACCTTGTCTAATATAATAATAATAATAATAATAATAATAATAATAGCAACAACAACAGTAAATATCCCAAGCCAAACCAAACCAACAACAACCAACCTGTAGGAGGTGTAGACCAAGATTGAAGTAGGGATTGTTTGGTTTTCAAGGTGGTCTGAGAGACATACAATGGGGTTCAGGGTCTTCATTTTAGTGACTTGGCTGCACAAGATGGATCTTATATACTTTTGTCAAGGAGCAGGAAGGCCTCATAGGTGGGTAGAACATGATGTTCTCTGTGAGGACAGGCCTGCAAGTAGAAAGACATACAAATGCCCCAGAACACTGGGCTATTCTTCTGGGTCCATGTCAGTTGGTATGGGAAAGTGGGCAAGTCATTTAAATTCTGGCAATAAGCCAGATGTGGAAAAATGAGTTCCTGGGAAATGCATGTTACGAGGCATATATAAAAATAAATAATTGCTTTAAAAATGAGCTTCTGTTTTCCCTCCACTAACAAGTCTGCACAAATGACCCTTTGGTGGTCTATGAGAAAATTAGCCCTCAGTGATAATTTTACCAACAATGACTGAGGCTCGGCAAGGCACAGACTTTAGAGAGGAATCTGGAAGACAACGATGTCTTTCCAAAAGAAAGACAGCTCAACATCCCTAGTTCCTAATGAGTGCTCCACAGGAGAAGCTAGGGGAAGGAGTGCGTGGGTTACACAAGGACTCCAGCTCAGCTTCTGCAGCCCTCCTCCCCTCCACAGTGGGGTTGTAGTGCCAACTCCTACCCAGAGCCTTCATTGAGGCCCAGCAGGCAGGGGAGGAGCCGCTGGGATAGTGGGGGGGGGGCAGGTATTTGCTCCCATTCTGTGAAGTAGGG
>PVHP010051047.1:0-11566 GCA_004024765.1 Zapus hudsonius | reverse complement strand
TAGGTGTGAGTCTGTCACAGGTATGGGGGCTACAGGGTGGAGAGTCTGGCATGGGTGTGAGGTCGGCGAGAGTAAGGGGGCTGGAGCAGGTCAGGGTCGGGGTCTGGTGTGGGTGTGGAGCGAGGGGCAGGCACGGGCTGTGTGTCAGGACTCATTGCTTCACATTCTCCTGACACTCCCTTTCCAGGGTGAGCAGGTCTGTTTGCGGGCATAGTCATGTCCTTTGCTGGTGACTTTTTTTTTTCTGTCTTCTCTATCCGTTTATTTCTTTTTTTTTAATTGTCCATAATGAGTTACAATATTTAGTGGGTAAACAATGAGTTGTTATCCCCAATTCCCCGCTGCCCTCCCCTCCCCACTCCGCTGGATAACCTCCTCCATGGGTCGTCTGGATCAGTCCTTGTGACAGGGGACCCTGGATAGCCTAGTACTCAGCCCGGTCCTCCTGGCCCAAGTGTGTTGTTACTGAGGGGTGCCATGCCTCTGGACAGTCTCCCCCACCACGGCTCTCACCATCTTTCCTTCCCTCTTCCGCTCAGTTCCCTGAGTCGTGGTGGATGAGTATTAAGGCTGCTTTAAGGTTGGGAGCTTAGGGGTCTTTGTGTCGAAATTGTTGGTTTCTGTCTCACTGGCTTCTCCTGTGTTGATTGAATGGCTGTGGCTGTGGGTCCCTTGTTCATCCCATGCAGGTGACTTTTAACTGACATGTTAAATGCGCTTCTGGTTTAGATGCTGCATTTTGCTGATAATCATTAGATTTGAATGGCTGATGGGCTATTTTTCCTGAAGTATCAGATAGAGAATTGGATGATCCCAACGAGTTTGCTTTTAAAAGACCCAGAGAAGGGAAACATGACCAACGAAGCAGGAAATCAGGGAGACACAAAAGCACATGGAAAGGGAGAGAATCATGCTCAAGCTAACCCTTCAGCGCCTGAGCGTCAGAGAATGGGTGACTTGCTGGGGTGAGAGGCAGAGTTTAGCAAGGAGGCGCCTCTGAGAGTGAGTGGGAGCTGGAGGGGGGACCCCACATGGGTTTCAGGCGCGAGCTGTTGGCCGTGGAGGATGGAAAAGAAAGCAACTTTGTTGGGTGTCACCGTATTTTAAAAGTCGAGACTGTCTAACTCAGTCCTTCTCTGGGGACTCTGGAGGCCCAGGAGATGCTCTGGGAGTCTATGGAGCATGGTGTTTCCATGGCAACACTGGAAGCCTGTCTGCCTGTGTGCTCTCTGAATTTTAGAGGGACATCCCTAGGGCCACATGACCTGCGGTGACATCAGTGTGCGTGTCTGTGGTCTTTGTCGTAAAGATGTCTCCATCAGTCTCTGATCCAGTGAAGTGATGGGTAGCTGGCAGACACGGCTCTCGGGGACCTCCGCACTGAGTCCGTCTAAGGAGCTCCTGAGGCCCCCTGCAGACCTGCCCCTCCCATGCCTGAGCCGGTGCTGCACGGGAGAGGGAAGCCACAGGTTATGGGACAGCAAGTGCCTCAATGGGTCCCAGGAGCTCTCGGGCCCTAGGTGGTGAGGAGGGAGAGGAGCTACAGAACTTTGGGGGAAGAAGGCTACTCTGCTTTGCAGATGCGGTCTGCTTTTCTGTGGTGTCTTCTGGTTGTCACTGGGAAGGGTGTTCTTTGAGCTGCAGGTGACCTCTGGGTCTTGATGGTGGAGAAGGTGGGAAGGCATGGTGGGAAGGCCTTAGCCAAGACTGGGAACCATATGCACCACAGCATGAGCTGGTAAAGGACAGGCTGCGCCTGCTGGGATGGATACCGTCTGCTGGGGGCCGACAAACAGAGCCCCTGGGGCTAGAGAGATGGCTCAGCGGTTGGGGCACTTGCCTGCAGTGCCTAGGGCCCCAGGTTCGGTTCCCCAGGTCCTATGTGGGCCAGACCCACAGGGTGATGGCCATGGTGCTCTCTCTCTCTCTCTCTCTCTCTCTCTCTCTCTCTCTCTCTCTCTGCTTGAAAATGAATAAATAAAATCTATAAAAAAAAAAAACAGAGCCCCTGTGAGTGAAAGAGAGGGAAAAGAAATCAACCTGTCAGCAGCCTTGAACCCATGGCCGTGCTGGCAGCATATTCAGCAGAAGGCAGGTGTAGACACCTGTCCAGGATTGTTCTGGGAGCAGTCATGGTCTGGGGCCACACTGCCTCCGCCTGCAGCCCTGCCTTCTGAAGACACCACCCATGGCTTAGAGATGTCTGGGTGAGTCCATCATTGGGCTCACAGTCATCAAAACATACACAAACAGCCACTCCTCAGAAGACAAAGCCATTTGGGAGGCGACCCTTCCCTCCCAGGCAAGTCCCAGCACTGCTGGAACAACTATGATTATATGTGTATGTGGAAGGGATACACTGGTACCAGAGAGACCTGTACACACACAGAAAGCAATCAGGAGCTCTCTCGGCCCATGACTCATGTGGATCTCTGCATAACTCTTGCCCTTCTGGACGCAACACAGGGTTTGCACAATGAGAACCGTGAGTCTGGTGATGAGTTTTACTTCTGGGACTCTCCAGGCCTCTTCAAGGTTTAATTGCCAGTCTCCAGTGATAGCGTTGATTTGGTCTGCTACCTCCCCTTGGCACGGAAAAGGGCGCTCCTTAAGAGCAAGAAAACAAACCTCATGACATTTCGTAAAGCTGGGGCGAGGAAGGAAAAGCTGTGGCCAGGCCTCATCGGGTCACGGGCACTTCTGGAAGAAGGCACTGAGGGCGACAGGTTGATGGCTAGGGAAAAGAGCACTTGTCTGGATCTGGAACTCCTGTGGGGCTGGTGATCGTTGGTTGGGTCTCCCCTGTACCCTGTCATCTATGTAGTGAGGCCACCCTTTACCTGCTTCATTCATTCATTCATTCACTCATTCATTCAATGAGTGGCATCTCTGGTGTGCTGGACTGTGTAGTGGTTCCTGTGACCAGAGACACTATGTCCTCTGCAGACACACAGAAAGCAGTGTAGCTCTTCCTGGGCAAAGTGATCTGCTCTTGGCCAGCCACGGGCAATGACGACACACACACACACACACACACACACGTATGCACACGCACGCACGCACGCATGTTAAAAACTCTGATGCACCAACAGATCATAGCCAACACCACAGAGCACTAGTCCAAGAATGAAGAATTAAGAGGTTACTTTCTACATCCATTCTTTTAATATTTTATTTATTTATTTGCAAGCAGAGAGATACAAAGAGGGAGACGGAGAGTATGGGTGCGCCAGGACCTCCGGCCACTGCAGACAAACTCCAGATGCATGCACCACCATGGGCATCTGGCTTGATGTGGGTACCAGAGAATCAAACCCGGTTCATTAGGCTTTGCAGGCAAGCACCTTAACCACTGAGCCATCTCTCTGGCCCTCCATATCCATTCTTACTGCCAAGTGGCCCTGGCCACTGGCACTGAGTGTGAGACCTCTGGGTGTCATCGCTGCTGTCCTGAGATTGTGAGTTAGTAGGTCAGGTTCGTAGCACACTGTGACCTCACTGATGGTGCAGAGACATCCCACCGCAGAGACATCCCACCCTCACCTCTGGCATTCAGAGTCTGTAGCCATGGTCTGGGTCCCGTGTGGCAAGCTGTTTGGGTGCAAGAGTGCTACTGGTGGCAGTTGGGGATGGGGGAGGGGCTGGGAGATTTAGGGACTTCTCTTCATGTGAATGACGAGGCATCGGGTGTGCCGTGCACACCTGTGGGATTCGGAGACCTGGATAGCTTTGTTCTTGGTCCTGAGAAACAGACCCACCCGCTTCGATGCCAATGTGACCACCTTGGCAGGCAAATCGGTGGCCTAAGCCACACATTAAAACTCTCCACACTGAAAGCCAGATCATCCTAAGTAATTGCTAAACCCTCAAAATTGTCATTGAGAACAATCGTGTTTTGGTATCAGAAAGATGGCGTGTCTTTGATATTAAACACAACTGGGGGAAATTGTTCCTCAGCCCAGTGGAATCATTGATGTCTACACTGACAGGTGAGTCTCTGGTGAGCGATAAGCCAGGCTCGCGCTCCACCTTCACACTTGGCTGAAGAACACAGATGGTGGTTGTTGCAGTCAGCTTTCTAGTTGCTGCGCAGAGAGAACCCGAGCAAAAGCAGCTTGTGGAGGAATGGGTTTATTTGGCTTACGGACTCGAGGGGAGACTCCATCCTGGCAGGGAAAACGATGGCATGAGCAGAGGGTGGACATCACCTCCGCCACAGCACTGCAAACAGCAACAGGAAGGTGTGCCAAACTCTGGCAAGGGGAAGCTGGCTTAGAACCCCATAAGCCCGCCCCTGACAACACAGCTCCATCAAGGTTGCAAAACCCAAACTGCCATCAGCTGAGGATCGACCTACCAGAACACATTCATTTGTTTGTGGGGGACACCTGGATCAAACCATGACAGTGGTTGTTGGAGCCAGTTCCACTTTGCTGGGATGAACATTCAGGGGAGGAAGGGAGTTATTTCACGCTTACAGATCCAGGGGAAGATCCATCAGTAGCAAAAGAAGCCGCTTCCACACATCCAAGCAGAGAGAAAAAAAAAAAAGTAGCAAAGCAAACCACCAGCACCAGCATCCACCCCTCCCCCCCCCCCGCCATGACACCTGGCTGGAGAACCAAGTTACAAACCTTAATAAAACACCTGAGTCTATGGGGAACATACATTAAAACCACCACAGCTATCCAGGACCACTCTACCTGGGAGGGACTCTAGCATTCCTGAGCATGGTCTGCCCTGTCACAGACATGGTAACAGAGATCCTGCCATGTCAGCCTCAGCTGATGGTATTTATACCAGAGTTGGCTTTCATCCTGCCCCCTGTCCACGCCCTGGGCTTTCAAATGGGGACCTCTGATCAGGTGTCCTGAGGACCAGTCCTGGCCAGTGCTCATCTGAGCAGTGGGGCTCACACACACACCTCCTCCCGGCGGCTCCGGCTCAAGAGCTGAACTTCCCCTGCATTTCCACCTTGGTTAAGATGGAATTTTCATCCCAGTGGGTGCCCCGGTTTTTCTGAACAGCTAGCGATTCAAAGCAAAGGAAGCCTTTCATGAAACGCAATCTATGTGTGCGTCTGGCAGCCTGCCTGTGGAGCCTGCTTTGAGGCAGCTTCCCTTGTCCAGAGCTCTCGGCTCCGCACCAAAGTGGCTCATCACTTTCAACAGCTGGAGCTCAAGTTAAGCGTAAAAACGCATTCCGAGAGCCCCGCCACGCATTCTGTTCCAGATCTGAGCGGCTGCATAGGTCACAGTGCTTCTGAACTTGAGCTTGGCATTGTCAAAGGACACTAAGCAAGAGGCTTGTGGGAAGTGGCAGGTAGTCACCACGTTTCCAAGTCCCAGTGGCTGCACACGGTGCCAGCTGGGCTCACCTTAGAGCACAGCAGGGGGAAGAAGAGCTCAAAGACCACAGCACTTGCGGGCAGACTTCACAGCTCCTTTGTAAACAATAATCCATCATCATCTTTTGCAGCCCTGACTTTCCCTGAAGCTCAGAGAGGCTGTGCCTGGCTCCCATCAGGTGTCACCAGTAGCAAGTCTTTGGGCCCCAAGCCAGAGCTGTGTGTGAGCGTGATGGAACCCAGGGCGGGTCATGCACACAGGAGACAAGTCACTGAGCCATGCCCTGCCACCAAGCGTCTTTTTAATCAGTTTCTCCCGGGTGTAAGAGATCAGGCACCTCCACTGAGTTCTCCCTCACCCGAGTCATGGGAGCACCGTCACCAGAAGGCAAATCCAGACGGGATGTAGTTTAGATGGTTTTCTTCTCTGTCAAACACAGTGTGGGTTCTCTTTCCTTGTTGAACCAGCACAGTTCTCCCCAAATCCAGGATTTCCCCCAAACTTCCTTGCCCGATCTCTCATGCCCAGTTAGGGAGAAACACTGCCGCTACCTCTAAATCTTTCTCTTCCTTGCAAGAGCTGATCGTGGCCGGTTTGGACTTTACTCACCTGTCCTTTTAATTTCAAATTCCTAACAGTGCTCATGTTGGGGACCCACAGCACAGCACCCACAAGCTGTGGAACATGACGTCAACATAGCATTAGACCTGAGCCTCCGCCTTAAGGCCCGGGGCTTCCAGAAGGGCTTCCTAGAGAAGGGGGCCTGGCTTAGCTGAACTGCCTAAGAGCTAAGGCTTGGCCTGATCATGGGAGAGGCAGGACCGTGCAGAAAGATCTGAAGGGGGAGAGATCATGCTGTGTTCAAGTCACTCCAGTAACTGGGCTGAGGAAGGCGGTAGAGGTGGGAGTGCAGGTTACCCGAAGGGTGGTGATAGCGGAGGGCTTCTTCACTCCTGTGAACTTGACAGTCTCAAAAGGGAGCCAGAAACCTTTGAAGAGTTTTATGCGGGGTTTCATGTGTTCTGGCTGTATGGAGATCCGCACTCAGTTCAGAAGAGAGGCGTTAGAAGTGAGCCTGCCTACAGCCTCTCTGGTGGAGGTTCAGGGGGCAGAGTGTCAGTGGGAGGGAGAGGGGCTGGCTCCAGGCGGTGAGGAGGGGACACGGAAAGCAGAGGGCGGCTCAAGAGTGGGAAGTCATGGGGATGGAGATGCAGCCTCCTATGGCGAGAGTCGGGAAGTCCAAAGCCTGGGTCTTTTAAGCTTGCTGAGGTAAGATGCCCTGTTCTTTTTTTTTTTAATATTTTATTTATTCATTTTCAATCAGAGAAAGAGAGAGAGAGAGAGAGAGAGAGAATGCACCAGGGCCACCCCCATGTGGGTCTGGCTGATGTGGGTCCTGGGGAATTGAACTCGGGGCCTTAGGCACTGGAGGCAAGTACCTTAAACCGCTGAGCCATCTCTCCAGCCCACCCTGTTCTTTTTTTGTTTTAATTTAAAAAATATATTTTTATTGTCCATAATGAGTTACATTATGTAGTGGGCAAACAATGAGTTGTTATCCCCAATTCCCCACTGTCCCCCCCATCCCCAATCTGGTGGATAACCTCCTCCATGGGTCATCTGGATCAGTCCTTGTGATGGGACCATGGAGAGCCTAGTATTCAGCCCGGTCCTCCTGGCCATGCCTCTGGCCAGTCTCCCCCACCACGGCTCTCACAATCTTTCCGCCCCCTCTTCCGCTCAGTTCCCTGAGTCGTGGTGGGTGAGTATCAAGGCTGCTTTAAGGTTGTGAGCTTAGGGGTCTTTGTGTCGAAGATCATTGGTTTCTGTCTCACTGGCTTATTCTGTGTAGGTTGAATGTCTGTGGCTGTGGGTCCCTCGTTCCTCCCGTCATTCTCTGTGGGGTTCCATATGGATCCTCCCCAGTATGACTGTGGTGGCTCCTCTCTTGCCAGAATCTTAGCTATCGGCCTACAGTCGGTTGGTAGGGTTAGATGGGCCACAACTCTCTCGCTGCATCCTGAAAGATGCCCTGTTCTAACAGTTTACATTCATGTAACAGTAGTACTGAATCTCAGTGATAAAACTTAAGCATCCTTGTAAAAGAAATCGGCAGTAAGAAGTTGAGTCAGGAGAACATGCTTAACACGTTTGTATTTACTGTAGTAACAAGTATATGATTCGTTTGCTTTTAGCTTGTAGAGCCTACATGTCAAAATCATGTTGATATATCCATGAGGATTATAACTGTCATGATATGATCCATGTGTCCCCCATAAACAAATGAATGTGATGGATACCCAATTGATGGCAGTTTGGGTATTAGAACCTCACTGGAGCTGTGTGGTTGGGGGTGAGGTGATGGGTATTATAAGCCAGCTTCCCCTTGCCAGTGTTTGGCACACCTTCCTGCCACTGTTTGCAGTGCTGTGACAGAGGTGATGCCCACCTCTCTGCTCATGCCATCGTCTTCCCTGCCAGAATGGAGTCTCCCCTCGGGTCCATAAGCCAAATAAACCCATTCCTCCACAAGCCGCTTTTGCTTGGGTTCTTTCTGCGCAGCAATTAGAAAGCTGACTGCAACAATAACCCTAAAAAAGCACAAGCAGGTGTTGACAGAATAGATACTAACAATTCATAGTTATTTCTAATTTAGAAAACAATCCCTGTGTGATACCCCAATTCCGATGTTGTAGCAGTTAAAATGTCCAACTGCAGTCAAAAGTCACTGACCATGAGAAGAACCAGAGAAGTGTGGCCAACAAAGAAGAAAGGAAGAAAGGGAAGGAAGGAGAGCGGAAGCAATGGCAGGGGAAGAAAGGACAAAGGGGACGAGGAAGGAAAGAGGGAAGGAGTCACTCAATAGCTACAGACACCGATATAAGCCTTAATGCAGCTGTTCTAAATAGACCCTGTCATGGTTTGATCCAGGTGTCCCCCACAAACAATTGAATGTGTTCTGATAGATCGATCCTCAGCTGATGGCAGTTTGGGTTTTACAACCTCGATGAAGCTGTGCTGTTGGGGGCGGGCTTATGGGGTTATAAGCCAGTTTCCCCTTGCCAGTGTTGGGCACACCTTCCTGCCGCTGTTTGCAGTGCTGTGGCAGAGGTGATGTCCACCCTCTGCTCATGCCATCGTCTTCCCTGCCAGGATGGAGTCTCCCCCTGAGTCTATAAGCCAAATAAACCCAGTCCTCCATAAGCTGCTTTTGCTTGGGTTCTTTCTGCGCAGCAACTACAAAGCTGACCGCAACAGACCCCAAAACTTTAAAGGAACAAACAGACACAACGAGTGACACACGGGGACTCAGCAGAAAAGTCGAGATGCCCCAAAAGAGCGTCGCAGTGATCTGAGGAAGGAAAACGTGAAATGAAAGTTACTGAACAGACCGAACAGCAGTCTGGAGACTACAGAAGAAGGAACTGGAAACATGCAGCCAGTCACAAAAATTATTCAGTCAAAAACTGAGTAGAGAAAAATAGTGATGATGGAAAGACCCGGAGCGGAGCAGACAGGACCAGCAGGACGATATCAAGCGCAGGAATACACCTATGATGGGAGACCCAGAAGAAGAGGGGGGTCAAGAAAAAAGAAGCGATATCCAAAACTAACCCCTCCCCACACAGGCTCAATATGGAGAGAGTCAACTGAAGAATGCCAGGGTCAAACAGCCAAAAGCAAAGATGGAGAGAGAGCCTCCCACTGCCAGGGAGGGGAAGCATTGCGCTCTAAGAGGCAGTGGCCTGAGGAAGGCTGATTCCATTTCTGTCCAGAAACAATGGCGGCCCACAGACAATCAAACAGTTTTAGATGCGTCCAAGGGGAGAAAAAGTCTACCCAGAGTAAGATAGATCCATCTCGAATATTCTTCAAAATAACAGTGGAGAAGCCCCTTTTCATGTTAACCCATTATGAGAGGTAACAGACTCAGAGAACCATCCAGAATGTCCAAAGAGGCTTTTCTGAGTGAGGGAACAGGAAGAACGGAGAGGCCAGCACATGGGCAGCAGTGAAGAAGCCAGGACCGAAGACTTGAAAGGACTAAGATGGTCTTTCTGGCTCTGCGCAGGGCGCATCCAGGGCCCAGCGCTATGCCCGACCATTGCCAAGAGGCTGTGGACCACTGCGCCTTCAGAAGGCCCTCCAAAGTACTGGGGAGGGGGGACTGAAAGTAAGCTCATAGCACAGAGAAAAAGTCAACATTCCAGAGACTTCCAATCTACTTGTTTACGTACGAGTGACAGCACCTTGTGGGCTGAAATTCCCCTTCCTTCCCACATTCCTCTTATGAAGGAATCATGGAAGTTAATATTCCTTATATTAAATCAAATCAACTTAATATTTGATTCAGACAAGAATCGCAGGTGCATGTTGGCATGAATGGGGGATGTCTGAGGAAAGCCAGGGCAGGTCCAGAGAGGTCCAGATGCACATTAATTACAGGGCCGAATCACAGCTCAGACTGGAGAGCCTGGAGACACCGAGGGATGAGGCAGGAGCAGTGCCCCATGGGCCCTCAGACCAAGTGGAGTTTCCTGAATCTAGCGTGAGGCTCAGCTCGGGGGCCAGGGCAGAGGTCCTCCCCACACACTTTAGGACGCCAGTATCACAAAGCAAAAACTCTGAAGAGATAACTAACAGCTGGAGGCAGCAGCCATCTACGTTTGTATTTTGTGCTAGCTGCCCTGAGTGTCTAAGGAGGGAGGGAATTCCAGAGACTTGAAGTCAGCAAGGTTGGAAAATGGTTGCAAGACCCTGCTCTAAGGCTCTAAAAGAGACCTCCATCCTCACCCCAAGTTTATATGGCAGATACTCTTATGAAAAGGTGTGCGTGTCTTCGTTCTAAGATGACTTGTCATGGTTTGATTCAGGTGTCCCCCACAAACAAATGAATGTGTTCTGATAGATCGATCCTCAGCTGATGGCAGTTTGGGTTTTACAACCTCGATGAAGCTGTGTTGTTGGGGGTGGGCTTATGGGGGTGATAAGCCAGCTCCCCCTTGTCAGTATTTGGCACACCTTCCTGCCGCTGTTTGCAGTGCTGTGGCGGAGGTGATGTCCACCCTCTGCTCACGCCATCGTCTTCCCTGCCAGGATGGAGTCTCCCCTTGAGTCTGTAAGCCAAATAAACCCATTCCTCCACAAGCCGCTTTTGTTTGGGTTCTTTTTATGCAGCAACTAGGAAGCTGACCGCAACAGGACTGGACAGCAAGGGGATGTGAGAACATCAGGGTTAATGTCTTGATTTCGTTCAAGTCACCTGCCCAAGACTGCTTAGCACTGCTTCAGATTTGAGGGCGCAAACTCCATGTTCAGAGATAAAGGGAGACCATGTTTACAGCTTCATCCCAAATGATTCAGAGTAAAAATTAAAACGTGTTTAAGTATAAATACGCAAAGATCGTTGGGGACGTACAGCATGAAGTGTTAGCTAACATCGGGGAACCGGGTGGAGTGTGTGTAACATTCTTGCAACTTTTTAAAGAAATATTTTATTCATTTTTCAAGTAGAGAGATCAGAGAGAGATAGAGAGAGCACCAGAGCCACCACCTTGTGGGTCTGGCTTATGTGGGTCCTGGGGAATTGAACCGGAGGCAAGTGCCTTAACCCCTGAGCCATCTCTCCAGCCCTCTTGTAACTTTTGGGGGGAATGTCAAAATAACGTGTTTCTTACAAATAAGAGGGAAAAGCAATTTAGCACCATGACAGAAAACCAAGGCCCACTTAAAACGGCTTCTCTCTGGTGGTGGGTTCAGGACGACGCATCTGCCCAAGTGAGTGGGAGTGTGTGGCACCACCAAGCACTGATCCTCACCGGAATAAAAACCAGAGTCTCTGGGAACGAGGGCTCCTAGAGGAACAAGGCTGGAAAGCTTTCAGTCGAACTGCAGGTCTCCCGTGTGTTTGGAAGAAAGATGAAAACCCCAGAATGAGGTTTTATAGATTCCATTTAAATGCACACAGTTTAGGTTAAATGTTACACTAACCACTCTTGCAAGTTAAGTGTGTTTTATGTGCCTCTGGGCCTTAGGATGATGGCTTTCGGCAAGGGAAAGATGGTTTCCTCAGTCAGGGAGGAGAACAGTGGGGTGAGTGGGCCCATCCCTGGCAGCATCGTTTGGAATCTATGCTTCCATTTTGCTTTCAAGCAAAGCAAATAGATTTTTGTAAGCGAGCGACCTCATGGATTAGCTGTGTTATTTGTGACTTAGTG
>PVHP010051046.1:0-10551 GCA_004024765.1 Zapus hudsonius | reverse complement strand
GGGGTGTGGTTGTCTGGGTTCAGCTGTCTTGGTGGGAGATGACCTCTGGGAAGCAGAGTCAGGACCATTGAGCCCCAGCGCAGTGGAGAGCTCCCAAGGGTCCTGTGTTCCCAAGCCCATGGAAGGTAGTGAAGCAAGGTGGATTGCGCTGTGGGATTGGACCCTCAGGCCGTGGCTCTTACCTACGTTAGCAGAGTTGAGGAGGAGAGTTCACACTGGTGGCTCAGGTCCAATTCCACGAGCCTCATCACCAACCCAGCTGTGGAAGGGAGGAATCTGATTGGTTGGTGGGCTGAGGAGGCTGACTCGAGAAGGGCCAGCCATGGGTGCTAAGCCTGGGGAAAGTTGAAGAAGAAGCAGGTAGGAGATGGTGGAGTTGGTGCTTGCACCCATCTTGGATAAGACTGACTCAGACGCGGGTTTGAGTCCTGCCAGGGCAGGCAAGGTGGCACCCACATGTCTGCGGGCCGGTCCCTAGCATCTCTCTGGCAGTCTCTCCTGAAGCCATGCTGGACATAACAAAAGCCATGTGGGTTCAGGAGGATGGCAGAGAGTAACTAAGATCCTCCCATTACCAGACTGGAGGACTCGGGTCCTGTTTGGGCAACTGAGGCACAAAGGAGGAGGGGTGGTAGGCTACAGCTTGGAACGCAGCCTCTGGCCCTTATGAAATCTTCTAGGTCTCCGTGGGTCCTCTCACAGCCATAGTGACGTTTAATAAGCTCACATGCTGGGCTGAGAAGAAGGCTCATCAGTTAAAAGCACTTGGGCCTCTTGGCTGGAGACCACGGAGTTTGACTGGCCAGCACTCAGGAGAAAAGGCGAGCATGACCCCAAGCTGTGGAGACAGACCAGAGTCACTGGGACTTGCTGACACATGGCAGGTGGATCCAGGCTGGGGCGAGCCCTGGCTCAAGGAAAGAAATTCGTGATATGAGGGCACCTGACCTCTCTGGGCTCTGCAGGCGCGCACATGGGGTGCCTACACCTGCACACACAGGTGCACATGCACAATAACTAAATAAGTCCACATGCTCGGAGACCACCATGGGAGGGGTGAAGCCTCTAAGCACCAAGAATAACAATGATGAGATTCCACCAGAGGATCAGAGGCGGACCGTCACCCATCCTCCCCTCGCCGTCCCCTCAGGCTGGGTCCTCCTGTGCTGTTACAGGACAGGACTTGCTTTCATTTCATTTTCTTTTATTTTTACTTATTTGCAAGCAGATACAAAGAGAAAAGACACAGAGAGAGAGAGAAAGAGAGAGAGAGAGAGAGAGAGAGAGAGAGAGAGAGAGAGAGAGAGAGAGAATGGGAATGCCAGGGCCTCCAGCCCCTGCAGATGAACTCCAGATGCATGTGCCACTTTGTGCATCTGGCTTTATGTGGATACTGGGGAATCGAACTCAGATCATTAGGCTTTGTAGTCAAGCACCGTAACCATTGAGCCATCTCCTCAGCCCCCCATTTTTAAACATTAGACTATAGTCTCAGATTCCTCCTTATCCACAAAACAAGGAGCCTAGCAGCACCCCCTTCTCCCCCCATGGAAGGGTGTCTATCTGGCTTTCCGAGTCCTGTGGCCCTCACTGGGCAGGGACAGTTGATCACCCCACATGGAGTTGTTGAGACGGCCACTTGAGATGGACCTCATGATCCTTTGGATAGAATGTCTCCCATAGTCTCAGCAACGTTTGATTAAGCTTCCTAGTTAGTCCCCAGCTTGAGCTCTGGCTGTGCTCTCTCTGCTCTGGATGTGCAATGACATGACAGCCAGCTTTACCTACCAGGAAGAAACTTCCCCTGGAGTCCGTGAGCCTGAAATAAACCCTCTCCTCCCCTAAGCTGCTTCTGGCTGGGTGTTTGTCCAGGAATGAAAAGCTAACTGGAACCAGCTTAGAAAGCCTTTAGCCCAAGACTGGGCCCAGCGAGCAGGCTCTGTGGGGAGCAGCTGCTCTTAGGGACAATCTTTTAAAATTCAGGACAAAGGGTATGAAGAGGAAAAATTCAAAGGCAGAAACAAAAGTCACTGATAGGGACTTTTGTCCCTGGAGACATGCTGCTTGCCACGCAACCCTGAGTACTCAAGTTCAAATCCACAGACCCCCATATAAAAGCCGGAAGCTGTGGCACACTGATGGAAGGATGAGAAGCAGAGATAGAATTTTCTGGAAGCTCGTGGATCAGCTACCTGGCAAATGCACCCACCGGGGACTCAGCGTCAAATGAGGTGGAAGGCAAGGACCGACATGCAAAAATTGTCCTCTGACCTTAACACGTGCACAAGCACACCTGCACACGCATCACTGACGGTCTGGCATGGGACTCACTTGGGAGGATTTTAATCGTTTTTTTTTTTTTTTCAGTGTGTTATGTGTGGAGGGGAACGGGGTTGCTATGGTGCAGCTGTTGCAGGCACAGGAGAGAGGAGAGGACCCTGCAGGCCAGGGCAGCAGGATGGAGGGTTTTGGAATGCAGAGCAGCACACAGTTACCAGAGGGAGTCCTGCATCTCCTTGTGGATCCTGCAAGTGTAGAGAGCTCCCATGCAGCCACAGCTCTCGGCTTGGGCAGTGGCGGGCCAGGAGCTCCTGGAGCCAGCGAGACTCCCTGCCTCTCCTCTGCCTGGGCTCTCTGGCTTGACTCCACTTGACACCAGCCAACTTCCTGAAACCTTTGTGCCCGTCCATCCAGTCAATGCTTGCTGAGCTCATCTGCTCAAAGCTTGCTGAGCCCATCCGCTCAAAGCTTGATGGTCAGGCCTGAGCTGCAGGTGCAGGTGTCCCCTGAAAGCACATGAGGACCCTCTCAAGAAGCTCTAGAGCAAATGTGCCACTAGGAGCAGAGCAGGCTGAGGTCCCCCAGTGCTCTGCGGAGCACATGGAGGGACAGTCATTCTTCAGAGGTATACAGAGCAGCAGCCCAGCAACCATTAGCTAGAGCAAGCAGTGGTAGCCCATAGATCCCCAATATAGCGGCTGAGGCCCTCTGCACATCTGAGTTTAGCCCAAAGACGCCACATCTGGCTTCCCTGGCCCAGGGTTAAGGCAGTTTGCAGAAAGTTGGGAAGGAGCCCTGGCTTGCCAACTCCCACGATTAAGCTCCAGGACCATCTGTGTCCTTGGCTGAAGCCCTGGTGTGTGCGGAGACAAAGAGCAGGGAATGCTGGGAGTCAAGAGGCCTGACTCCCAAGATGGGCTCTGTTATTTACCAGCCATGGGGCCTCAAGGAAGCCATGTTTTTTATTTCTTTTGTTTGTTTGGTTGGTTTTGGTTTTCCAAGGTAGGGTTTCACTTCTAGCCCAGGCTGACCTAGAATTCACTGTGTAGTCTCAGGCTGGCCTCGAACTCATGGTGATCCTCCTACCTCTGCCTCGAGTGCTGGGATTTAAGGTGTGTGCCACCACTCCTGGCCATGGTTTTTATTTCTTAAAAATATATTTTATGTATTATTTACTGTAAGCAGAGAGAGAGAGAGAGAGAGAGAGAGAGAGAGAGAGAGAGACAAAGACAGAGAATATGAATGGGTGTGCCAGGGCCTCTTGCCACTGTAAATGAACTCCAGATGCATGCACCCCTTTGTGCATCTGGCTTTACTTGGGTACTGGGGAATCGAACCTGGGCCATCAGGCTTTGCAAGCGTCTTTAACGGCAGGCCCATCATACCAGCCCATTAGTTCAGTTTCTTGCCCTGAACTTGGAGTTGATGTACTGGTTAGTATATGATAGTTGCTTTGGCTCTAGTTTGTACATCAGAGAAGCAGGTGGGCTGGCCTACAAGATGGCTGTGTGTTTAAGCCACCCTGGGCTGGGGCCGGGTGTGTGGGGAGGAGCCAGAAGCCTGGATCTGCCTGGATCTGGGCTGCCTGCCTCTTCCTGCTGTGGCCATAGGCAAGCTGGCTGGACCATGCTCCTCAACCATTCACATGGGATCTGCTCACTCACAGGCTTGTGCAGGTTAAATGAGCTATTACCACGGCCCGGCCCGTGAAGGTAAGGGATTACTATTATTTTTAATGAAAGGCCGAAAGCATTCCTGCTGGTTGACTCATGAGCCTTTGTGACTTGGGGAATTTCCCCTTCCAAATAAGGCTTGGATGGGCTTTATGTTTCAGTCTAAAGTCTCTTGATGCCAGTCTAAAAGGTCTTGCAACCTCCAACACCTGCCCTTGTTTCTCCTTGGTAAAGAAACCCACCCTGAACAGATGTGAGGTGAGAGCCTGGGCTTGTTGAAACCCCAGGAAGATCTGCACCTCGCTGTGCTCACTGTGGGCTTGGCCTCAGCACCAAGCAGCCCAAACCCGCACTCGCCCCTGGGAATGTGAGTGAAGCTGGAATGTTTTCTGAGTGGGCAGCAGAGGGAGATGGCGAGGACCTCAGCCAGGACCCAGCAAGATCCTCCCCAGGATCCGAAGTCAAGGTCTCACGCAAGGATGTCCTTCGAGTCACCAGGTTCTGAAAAGGGGATGGCTCCCGGAGCCCAGGACACACAGGCAGGCTCTTTGCCACCGAGTGACATCCCAGCTGCATGTCACAGAGAAGAGCCAAACCCGAGGCTGTGGTCACTTTGCCTTCAAGGTTTCCAGCCTCCTTGCTGCTTCTGGGTTGATGCCTGTGTCATCTTGGGGGCTCAAGCAGAGTCAGGGAGTCCCTTGTTTAGGCAGTCCAGGGAGGGATGTGTGGCAGCGACTCTGATGGCTCAGAAGGGGGTATTTGGGAAGGGGCAGCTGAGCATCTGTGTGGCTCATTGGCAGTGGTCTGCAGGCTGGAGACTCTGGCCCCGGTGACACAGGCTCCTGAGGAGAGAAGGCTCCTGGGTTGTTTGATTCAGGTGTCCCCCATAAACATATGTTTTAGAGTTGAACCCCCCCCCAGAGGAAGTGTGTCACTAGGGGGTGGGCCTTGACATTTTGTAGCCCAGCCCCATTTTCTGTCTGCTCTTTGCTTCCTGACTGCAGACTCAGTGTGACCAGCTGCCTCCCATTCCTGCGTCTCTTCCGTCCTACCTGATTGACAGTATCCCGTCTGAAACCGTGAGCCGGCATAACCTCTCCCTTCTTTAAGATGCTTCTTGTTGGACATTTGGTCATAGAAATGAGAAGAGCTGCTAATACAGGGAGGTTGAAGAATTAACGAATGAGTAAACACATGAAGTGAATTTCCAGAGGTCCTAAAGCTGGTTTAGTATCTAAACAGGATCTAGCAGCCAGTCTACTGGTTCCTATGAGCTTGGCACACAGCTCTTTCTAGAGTCCTTACCCAGGCCAGGGAACACTCTGGGGTCCCAGGTCCCTAGATCCCAGTGACCCTCCCAGATGGGTGCCCATCTCCCGTCTCCCAGGGTCTAGCCTAAGAGTTCCTCTTGTCCAGTCATTGCCACAGAGTTCACAGGTTACAGACAGAAAGTGGCTGGATACTCCTAATGCACAGACCTCCCTTCGCCACATAGGCTTCAACACTTCAAATGATCTAACAACAATTCCATGATCTCTGCACTATTGTATTAACACTAATTAGCGACTATCCACCAAGCCTTGAGGGTTCCTGTCATAGTGGAGCCCTTCACAGCAAAGGAGACAGACCAGGTTCTCAGGCCATCATCCTGCCTGTGCCTAGCAGGGCTGCAGGCTCCCACAAGCAACAGTGGGTGAGGTTCAGGGGAGGAAGCTGAGCCCCTGGGCTGGTTGGAAACCTCAACTTCAGACAGCTCTTCTCCCCTTCACCACAGCTGCTGTCTGTATCCTGCTTGTGTCTGCAGAGCCCTTAGGGTGGGCTGAGTCAATATCATAAAAGGAGCCCCTCATCCTCACTCATGCTCAGGCCTAGGAATCAGGCTTGTGTGGGGTGGTTTTGTGGTGTTCCCAGGCAGGACCCTGAAACCCAAGTGGGGACCCACAGTGTGTGCCTCACTTTTTCTTGTATGCCCCACAGCAGAGCTCAGTGGATGCCCATGGGTGGGGTCTGATTTCTTATGGACGTTGAAAGGGATGCTAGACCCTCTGTAGGAGTCAAGGCTACCTCACAGGCTTCGGCTCCACGGTGTCCACCTGCCCGCTGGGTCCATCACCATTCCCAGGGGCTCTGGTTTGCTCATCTTAAGGATTGGGCAGCTGGTACAATAAGCTAAAGATAAAGGAGATAAAGGAGAAAGTGATACGGTTGCCATCCTTGGAGAGAAGTAGGCATCTTTCCTTTAAAAAAAATGCTTTATTTGCAAGCAGAGAGAAGAGAGAATGGGCACACCAGGGCCTCCAGCCACTGCAAATGAACTCCAGATGCATGCTGCACTTTGTGAATCTGGCTTTACATGAGTACTGGGGAATCTAACTCGGGTCGTTAGGCTTTGCAGGCATGCACCTTCACCACAAGGCCATCCCTCCAGGTCTCTCTCTTTGGAAAGGCTGTGCGGATCTCTTTTTTTGGAAACAGTTTCACAGATGGGCCTTGAGATATCTAACTCATGTGTTAGGTGTGACAGGCTGTGTGTCCTCCCCAAAGTCACATTGAAGAACTGACCTATCATCCGAACAGGACTACACTGACAAGCAGACATGGTGAAGCTGAAAGAAGGTGGTTAGGGTGGGCACAGAGCTCCAAGGACATGGGGGAATGCCCTTGTGAGGACACAGAGGTAAAGAGGAATCTAGGAGCTTAGGAGAGAGGCCTTAGGAGGAGGCACCTACCAGCAGCTTGACCTTGGACTTCCAGCCTCCAGAATGTGTGTGTGTGTGTGTGTGTGTGTGTGTGTGTGTGTGTGTGAGAGAGAGAGAGAGAGAGAGAGAGAGAGAGAGAGAGAACATGTGGAGACAAAGGACAACCTTGGTGTCATTGCTCAGGAAGACCATCCACCCTTTGTTTTGTGACTGGGTCTGTTAGTGGCTTGGATGTCACTCATTAGGCTAGGCTGGGTTGCCAGGGAGCCCCAGGGATCCTTCCATCTTCCCCTGCCCAGTGCTGGGATTATAAATGTGTACTACCACACCTGACATTTTATGTGGGTTCCTGGAATCGTACTCAGGTCCTCATACTGTGAGGCAAGAACTTTGCCCACTGTATTAATAGTCTTCCCCTGCCTCCAGGGGGGATACTGATAGATCCTGACCATCGAGGCTGGGGACTGTGGCTCGATTGGTAGGGATTGTATCTAAGAGATAGAGGCAGGAGGATCCAAAGTTCAGAGTCATCCTTGGCAACATAGTGATTTTAAGGCCAGCCTGGGACACATATCAGTCACCCTGTCTCAAAAAAAAAAAGTCATGATGACCATGAAATACAAGTTAAATACATGAGCATGTCTGATCCAACTCCTCAGGCTTCCAGATTCTTCCTCACTAACACACCGAGGGCTGGCCCCTCCTGAGTGGGCCTCTTGAGTCCACCGACCAGCCAGACTCCCCCTTACACACCTGATGACAAGGCTGACTGGATGTCTGTCCCATATAAAGGAGCCCGAGCATGTGTGGAGACGGCTCCTGGCTCGTCACTCTCCTGACCCTTGCCTGGTAAGCTGTCCCCTTCCCCACCTGCTCTGTGTCTTAGTCTTTTCTGATCCCCTGTGGGGAGATCTTGTGATTTGGGCTTTTGTGTGTGTGTGTGTGCACTTGCCCCTATGTGAAGAAGGCTTTCTCTGTCTGTCTCCCCTGGCTGGTGAGGGGGAGTATCTCTTTTAGGCTTGGGCCCTCCTGTTAGCCTCCCCTCTGGATCCTAACTCACCCTAAAATAAATCTCCTAATTCATAATTTATCTCTGTCCAAGTCAGCATTTTTAATTCTTTGCTAACTTGGGTATGGACCCCAAAACTGGAGACTTTGGGCCTGGGATCTCCTGCTTCTTTATGGAATTAGATCTCTTCCTGGACCCCAAATTCTGAATCAAGACCATGTCATGTCCAGAAGAAAGTATTCCTAGCACTCCTCCCGCTTCTTCCTGCTTCCTCAGCAGTGAGCCTTGGAGGAGGTGTTAGTTAGGAATGCCTCTCGTGGCCTGCTGAGCACACAACGCCACATTCTCAGCACTTTGATGAGGGATTTTTTTTTTTTGAGGTCGGGTCTTACTATGGCCTAGGCTGATCTGGAGCTCACTCTGTAGCCCCAGGTGGGGACTAAAGGTGTGCACCTCCATGCCCAGCGACTCCTTGGAGTTAGCACCCAAAAGAAGCCTCTCTAACCAAAGATGTGAGCAGCACACATTGGGCAGAGACATCAATATTCAGAGGGCATCTTGATATATTCATATAGCCAGACAAGAGAAGTAGTTGCCCTCCGAGGGGCTATGACCTTCCCAAGCCACAGGCTTGTGACTAGGTTTTCCGTACCAGGCAGGAGTTCCCTCTGGTGGAGCAGGCCTCCAATCCAACCAGAGAGCAGCCAGTTACCGTCATAAGAGCCATCCCAGGCTGCACCAGGGGCCACATCTGGCCTGGCTGGTCATTTGTGCAGCTTGCAGGGTTCACTGTTGAGCAAGACCCTTGATGACTTTTCTCCCCCAGCAGCCTGCACGCGAGACCTCTTGAGACCTGAGCCTCTTTCCAGCACTATGACAGCGAGGAGGAGGCTTCCAGCTCAGCTCCCGCTTGATTTCCAGTGTCCTGAAACTGAAGCAAATCCAGCACTTGTCGTCCAAGCATGAGGCCTAGGTGAGATCCAGTGAGACCCACGTAAGAAACCAGGGAACAGCCAGGCATGGTGGTGCACGCCTTTAATCTCAGCACTCGGGAGGCAGAGTTAGGAGAGTGAGTTTGAGACCAGCCTGAGACTACACAGTGAATTCCAGGTCAGCCTGGGCTAGAGCAAGACCCTACCTCAAAAAACAAAGCAAAGCAAAAAAAAAAAAAAAAAAAAAAAAAAAAAAAAAAAAAAAAAAAAAAAAAGAATAAAAAAGAAAAGCGAGGAAGCAGAGACAGGAGAATCACTGGGCTCCCTGGTCAGCCAATCCAACTGAAAATCAGTGAATTCCAGGCTCAGTGAGAGGCTCTCTCAAGGCACAGAGGTGGAGGACACCTGATACTCTCCTCTGGCCGTTGCACATATATGTGCATGGGGCGTGTGCATGCCACACACACTAAACCCACCCACCACTCAAACTCTTTACGGTGTGTTCAGTCTAATGAGTTATCTATGGACATGTATGTACAGTATATATGCATACACTCCTGCTGTGGACTTGAGCACTTGTAGATTCTGGGGCCCTGGATACCCCAGGATGGCTCTGTGGGGGTGGGGGTGGAATGTAGCCACTGTATATATCAACGTAGTGTCCCATGGACACGCCTTTGGAGGCCAGAGGAAAATCAGGTGTTCCCCCCTTGCTCATCAGCCTGTGTCCTTGAGACTTGAGATAGTCTTTTTTTTAAAAAAATACTTATTTATAAGCAGAAAAAGACACAGAATGGGTGCACCAGGGCCTCTAACCACTGCCAATGAACTCCAGATGCATGCACCACTTTGGGCATCTGGCTTTATGTGGGTACTGGGGAATCGAACCAGGTCGTTAGATTTTGCAGGTAAGTGCCTTAACCAAGGAGCCATCTCTCCAGCCCGAGATGGAATTTTACCGATTCAGAAACTTGCCATTTTTCCCGTACCCCAGTGATTTTTCACGGGACTGGGGTTACAGGTAAGTGCTGGGGAACTTGAAGTGAGCCAGACCCTCTCAGGTCCTCATGCATGCACAAGAAAGAAGTGTTCTTACTGAACCATCTCTCCAACCCTGGGTTGGCTTTCAAGTCATGGCTGCACTCTTGTCCACTGTGGTCATGGTGTCTGGGAAGGGACAGCCAATCAGCGCAGCCAGAAGTGGAAAGTACCAGAGGGCTGTGGACAGGTGTCACTGTTGACATCTCGCACCCACACCTTGCTGTGGACCCTCCATGAGTCAGGCTGGCCTTTGTCTCATCTCCTCCTTGGATTTCTGTGGAGGCGTTGAGAGGTGGTGATTTCATTTTGGTCATCTTCCCGAAGCACCAGCCCTCCCCAACCACTTCTCTCCCTCCCTGCCCCCTACCAGTAGCAGAGACAGAAGCTGAAAGGTGCCTCCTGCCAGACACAGGCCAGAAGACAACCAACCAGAAAATGCTAGAAGAGATCCTTGCTGGGCTGGGCTGAGGAGTCCTGCATTCCCAGAGCTCCAAAGGACCTTTGGAAGCAGGCAGGGGAGGATCCACCTCCTGGAGCTGGGCCTAGCCTCATGGTGACTCAGAGGAAGCTGGAAAGGGGATATGAAATGCCCACAGTTCTAGGGTTCAGGAGGAGCTCAGTGGGCTGGGTCCCTGCTGAGAAAGAGAGGGAGGGCTCCCCAACAGGGCCCCGGGGCTGCAGAAACACCTGCACAGGTTTCAAATCAGAGCCCTAGTGGGGCCTCCAGGAGGAGCAGCCGGGGTGGTCCTAGGGCTCTGTTCCCTGGTTTCTTTCCCCTCCTACTCGTGGGCTGTCCCGTCCTGCCCTGACTGGTCCTGCCTCCCATCCAAGTACTAACCAGGCCCGACCCTGCTTAGCTTCTGAGATCAGAAGAGATCGGTCAGGGTGGTATGGCCCTGGACTGGTCCTGCCTCTTG
>PVHP010051045.1:0-11678 GCA_004024765.1 Zapus hudsonius | reverse complement strand
TTGTGGGTCTGGCTTATGTGGGTCCTGGAGAATTGAACCCAGGGCCTTAGGCACTGGAGGCAAGTGCCTTAACCGCTGGGCCATCTCTCCAGCCCCCCCCCCAAGCTTTCTTGTATCCAGTCTCTTCTGGAAGGCCCACCCACTTGGGGGAAGGGCAACTCAAAAGGAGGAACCTCCTCCTTTTGTCAGTCCTTTCTGCAGGCAAGCTCAGAGACCTGCCCAAGATGACTGTAGATTATTAAACAAGGCAAGTTGACAATAAACTTAACCATCACATAAATCAAGTCATATCGGTGGCCTGCCTAATACCTGGAAAAGGGAAGAAAATCGCTTACTCCCTGAAGCCTCCAGGAAGAAACAACCCAGGTGACATGATTGTAGTGGAGTGAGAACAGCATTGGATTTCTAATCTATAAAAGGGGGAGAAAATAAATTTGAGTTGCAGGGAGGGGGATGGAATCCAGGAGCATGCTAGGGCCAAACTCTCCACCAATGAACCACACCCTCAGCTTTCTCAGTACCTCCAGAAGAGAAGCACTCTGTAAGGACTGGCATTACTTCTTGGTAATTCCATCTTGAGAACTTGGGTCTTCAGTTTTTTTTCATATGCTCTGTGTGCAAGAACTACTGTCAACTATTTAGTCAATGAACCGTCACCAGGCTGTGAAGGAGGGTTACACAACAAACCACACCACACTTGAATCATTTACTTTCAGACTTTGCTTTGTTGCGAATAAAGCTATCACGTTTGACAGGGATGTCTTTTCTTCCATTGACAAGTGACGAGACTAAAACAAATGAGAAGATTCTGCACATAATTAAGAAAAAATCCACATGGCACCTGTTTCAATCTTCCTAGCAAGCTCTTATAAGAAAGAGCTCCTCGGGATCTTTTTACTTGTTTGAAAAATGGTCCAGAGTCCAAACTGAAAATGGACCTGGAGAGATGGCTCTTTTTGCGCTGCCTGAAAACCTGGTGACCCGGGTTCCATTCCCCAGTACCCACATAAAGCCAGATGCACAAGGTGGTGCATGCATTTGGTGTCTGTTTGCAGTGACTGGAGGCCCTGGCACACCCACTCTTTCTGTCTCTCTTCTGTCTCTGCTTGCAGATAAATAAATCTTTTTTTAAAAAAATAGACAACTAAGAATATTGATTCATGAACTAGATCATCTTGATAATTCCTTCCCATTAAAATACCTTTCTATTTCTTTTTTAAAAATATTTTATTTATTCATTTCCAAGCAGAGAGATACAGGAGAGAGAGAGAGAGAGAGAGAGAGAGAGAGAGAGAGAGAGAGAGCACCAAGGCCACCACCTTGTGGGTCTGGCCTATGTGGGTACTGGGGAATTGAACCAGGGGCCTTAGGCACTGGAGGCAAGTGCCTTAACCGCCGAGCCATCTCTCCAGCCCAAAAATACCTTTCTATTTCTTAAGAGAATATTACTTGCTCACCCAGGAAAAACATTAAAATGTGCCTCAACCTACATATTTAAAAGACCTCTTCAAAAATACACCCACCCAATAGAATGTGTCATATCTACTCTTTCAGATATTCGTTACCCACACTTAAAGTCAATAGATCGAGAAAATTATTTAAGGTAGGTCATTATAATATAATTTTGAGTATAATGTGGGTAGAATTATCTCTCTTTGCACCACTCCTCTGGGCTTAGAAACAATGGAAAATATGTCACATTTAATAGAAATGTTCTATCCTCTGACATTATATAATATAACCAGATGTTTCACTAAGCACTGAATAGAGCGTAATGAATATATTTTCTGAGCTAAAAGTTGACTCAAAATATATTACATTAGCCATTGAGTTGAATATCAATCAACATGATAGTATACTTTTTTCCGGAATTAGAACAGAAGTCACACTACCTGCAAATATTAAGATTGTTTATTGTGCTAAAGAACTGCAGTATTAATCCAAATGTGACATCTAGCTTGGTGTACCTCATATACGGTGTTGGAACTCTAGAACATGATGGTTTGTGGGATAACTTGATAAAATATCTAGAATTAGAACTGGCCAGAAAGTCCAAGTGGAAAATATGATTGGTATATCATAATTAAGAGTTGAACAGATTAAAGAGAAAGCAGATAAGGTATGAGTTGTTTCTGAGTTTTACAAAGTTGATGATGAGTAAAGTAATACCTCTTCAGATGAAATAATAAGCATTTTAAAAAACAAAATGCAACTGATGCAATTACAAAATAATGGAGAAACACATATCCACTTCAAATATTTGATGGTGACTTCTTAGTGACTCTACATTTTCTCTTCTCCTGGTCATCATTCATGTGGGCCAAGGCACATGGGCTGCGTCAGGAATGGAGTTCCCTGGGACATCACCTCACCCAGTCTTCCCTTCTTTCAATGACACCCATTGGGGATAGACCTTTCTTTCATCTTACTCACTTGGACCACAGACATATAAAAAGGATTTCCACAGATCCAAAAGTTCGATATTTAAAAGAAAATGAATTTGTGAAAGAAATGTGATCACTGGGATATTCAGCCATTATTTTTTTTAAAGCTGCCAGGGCAGGATGGGAGAGGAAGGAACATTTGGTCTCATTTGAAAGTTAAATTAAGAGAGTTTTAGAATTGCCTGAAACAAGACAGGTAAATGAACCATTGAAATTGTTATGGGAAAGATAATTACATGTGACAAGATGTAATTTGTGAGGAAAGGCCAGAAAAGCAAATGAAGGTGTCTCACCTCCAGCAGAGATGAAGTCAAGGGAACTCAGTGATGTTAAACCAGTCATCATGGCTAATCTGTATTTGGACAAAAATGTTTGCTTTTAAAACCAACCTCTTACATCTGCCTTCAAAACTTCTAGGTAATTTGCTTTTGCCTTCTGTTGTTGACTTTTAAATGAACGCTTCATATATTTCACAATGCCAAATTTAGCTTTAACAAGATATTTTTCACATCAACAACTTTCTCTTCTCTTCGGATCATTGCTTGCAGAATCTATAAGTAATCAAAAATTTTCAGGTTGAAGGTACTAAAACTCACAATGAAGGAATGACGGTGAATCTGATGTTTGAGAAAATGACACATGTTGGGTACTGAGGGAAAGAGAGAGTCACGGGTCTCTGCAATCCCGTCTCACTGGCCAACCTCAAGAAGGCATGCTGGGCAAAGCCTTGTTGTGTTTCATTGGATCAAAACATCAAACAAAGGAGTTGTCAGTGCCAAGCTCCTCATAACGGCAAATATCTTCAGGATCTTTGAATAAACAAATATACTTTTTGAATGAGACAATCCGAAAAGGAAGAGTGTATTGCACAAGACCAAAAGAAAGAAAGAAAGAAAGGAAGGAAGGAAGGAAGGAAGGAAGGAAGGAAGGAAGGAAGGAAGGAAGGAAGGAAGGAAGGAAGGAAGGAAGGACAGACAGAAAGAAAGAACGAAAGAAAGAAAGAAAAAAGAAAGACAGACAGACGAAAGAAAGAAAGAAAGAAAGAAAGAAAGAAAGAAAGAAAGAAAGAAAGAAAGAAAGAAAGAAAGAAAGAAAAGCTATATATCAGGAGAAAATATTTGTAAGTCAGGTATGTGACAAAGGACTTACATCTAAAACACAGGAAAAAAGCTCAAAATTGAACACAAAGAAAACAAGCACTCAAGGATAGGCATTTTGGGGAATGTTGAATATCAATAGGAGTCAAGAAAATGAACATAATATAATGAGTTATCACTACATTTACAGGGCTTCATCTGTCAAAATGGCTAAAAAAGAAGACAATGGAAATGCAGGATGCTGGGAAGCATGCCGTGAGTCATTTTCTCACTGCTGGGGGGGGGGGGTAAAATGGTGCAGACTCTCTAGAGAACAGCCTAGAAGTTCTTTAATCCTAGCACTCGGAGACAGAGGTAGGAGGATTGCCATGAGTCTGAGGCCACCCTGAGACTACATAGTGAATTCCAGGTCAGCCTGGGCTAGCGTGAAAAATAAAAACAATTTTTAAAAAACAGTATTAAACATGCAATTCCATGAAGTTACCTTACCCAGCATATGTAGGCAGGACATACAAACTTCCGCCATACAGCAATAAAATGGAAAAAATAATACACTCAACCAAATTAGATGGATTGCTAGAGATTTATGCTGACCGAATAGGCAGGTATATTCATCCTGGGGGTGATGGTGGCAGAAGGGAGGTAGGTGCCATTATAGAAAGGTGGTGTGGGGCTCCAAGGTTGAGTTTGCTGCTTAGTCATGAGGGGCTCTCAGGCTGGCAATTGCAAGTTCAACTCCCCAGAACCCACATAAAAAGCACCTCCAGATTATGAGAGAGTCTCCTTCTCAAGGAAATACCCAGGGGAGTGGGAAGAGAACACTTGATGTTCTCCTCTGGCTCCACATACACACGTGGGGCATACACACACACACACACACACACACACATGTGTGTACACCATACATCACACATACCACACCACATGTATACTCTATGCATACACACACATACAGAGAGAGAGAGAGGCAATGATAAAGTTCTTTATAGTATTAGAAGAGCTCAGCATCTTCTTGGTGGTAGAATGCACACACAGGATAAGATTACACACACGTGTGTATACCATACATCACACATACCACACCACATGTATACTCTATGCATACACACACACATACAGAGAGAGAGAGAGAGGCAATGATAAAGTTCTTTATGGTATTAGAAGAGCTCAGCATCTTCTTGGTGGTAGAATGCACACACAGGATAAGATTACACAAAATCCAAATAAGATGGGTAGGCTGCACAGGCACAGGTTATCCTGGTTGTAGTGCTGTAGTTTGATAAATTACTATTGTTAGGAAAATGAATTATATGGTATATTGTACACAAAAGTTCTCTGTATTATCTTGCATGCCTGAATATGATGATTCTGAATGGTCTCAATTAAATTTTCTCCAAGAATGTTATCAACAAAAAAACATAATGAAAAAGTCAAAAGCACATACACAAAATCATTAATCCTTAGTACAAAATTCATGATTTTCCCCAGGGCAAATGTTTGTCATAACTATTCTCAATGTACTTGAGAAACATTGAATTCTAGGAATTAAAAAGCCTTCTACATTATCTGTTGAGCTTATTAAGTTTCACCAGTATCCAGTTTTCCCACTGTCGTACTCAGCCACCCGCCACTGGGATGAATCTCCAAACCAGGCACAGTTTATGGGAGGAAAGTATTTATTGAAACGACAGATTGAGGGGAAGGTTCAGTAACAGTGAAAGAGGCTGGCCCTCTTTCACAGGTCTGAGCAGAGAGAAAAACACATCAACTACACCACACACACAACAGCAAACAGGAAGGAGGGCAAGGAGAGAATTTCTTCCCCTTTATATAACCTTAGGGTGGGGTTTTACAACCCTTCCCAGACTTAATGGCTTCCTGAGTCTCTGGAATTTCCTTCCTGCATGGCCCACACAGGAAAGGATGTTTACTTCTAGCTTCTTTGAGCTTCTTAACATCCTGCCCCCTACTGAGAGGCTGCCTTCCTGTAAACATCCTCAGAGACCCACCCACGATAATTAAAAAGATCAAGTTGACAACAAAACCTAACCATCACACCCACCTTGAAGACAGGTTTGGCCATGAGACTAGCTTTGGTAAATAAAGTATGTAAGGAAGTTAACATTCATCACCTCTGTGCAGAAGCTTTAAAGCTGATGTGTCCACACACACACACACACACACACACACACACACACACACACACCCTCCCACACCTGCACTGCAACCAATATTTCAGGCATAAGCTGACTGTCACATAGTTCCCTGACCTTCTTAGTTTCAGAATGTGGTTATTAGAGCAAAAATGAGTGTGAGCTTACTGTCCTCCCCCTTATCCATTGTTACATTCTATAGGCCACAGATGGCCAGTCACATAGCATAAGGTGAGAAACTACCAGAGCTTTGAAGTTCATGAGACAAAGAAATAATTGCTTTAACTGTGATGAGGAAATTAGGAAAAAGATGAGGCAGGAGAATACCTGGGGAGGATTATCTGAGTTTCTTCAGAACCCATTGTAAGTTGCTAGGTGTAGGCATTCGCTTGTGCATATTGATTTGCATGTCTAATGTCACGTACACACCTCTGTACCCTACTATAAACCCCTTTGTCAACTGGGGTTTGGGACCAATGCTTCATCTGTGCTTGGCCCACTGGCATAAATTCCTAAATTCATAATAATAATAACTGAACCTCCACTCTCCTCTTGCTATCATGGCTTTGTCTGTTTGTCACAGTATTTCTTCAACATGGTAAAGGATGAAGAGAGACCTAAGTTGACCTCTGATAGTTATGGGATAAGCAAGATACAATTTTGGATTGCTTCAAGCCTGGAAAGAGGGGAACTCTTCATTATTGCAGCATAATTGAGCTTTCATGATTGGCATCTATAGTCATTCTCTTATTGCAGCTACTAAGTCAAAAGCCAAAATGGATAACACCTGTGCTACCCGGGAGGTTAATGACAGAGACAATGCCTGAGCACCCGGATGTCACCGGTCCTAGGCTGTGGCACTTCCTAATGCCACTTTATTAATGCACTCCAGGCTACTTTGTTCAGAAGAATAATATTAAAATGAAGCTTCTGTACAAAATTTAATTATCAAATTAATTTGCAGATTGAAAAAGCCAAAAAATTGAAAGGACAGATTTTTAAAAAGTAGGCTGAATGAAAAATATTGGCATTTTTAATTTTATCATCCAGTTCTGAATCAGCAGCCATCACCAAAGAGGGAAAATAAAGGCACTTGACTCAGATGAGTCACTTTGGAGAAATCCTTGATATTTTGAAAATTCAAATGTCAATAAGCCACATAATGTGAGGAATGTAAGGCGCTGGCTCCATCCTTATGAGCATTTCTTCAGAATGAACCAAAATCAAATACCAACTCCATCAGTGTATGAATCTACGACAAGGTGGTTGTGTGATTCTGTAGAGATGCCTCCATCCTGGGCAGGAAGATTTGTGGAGTTACAAGGGAGTCTGTGCAAACAAAAAGCTCATCGTCAAAGAAAAGGATTGTTTGATTCAGTGCAGAGATTTCTGTGCATATGCTGAGAGCCTGAGAGCCTATTCATGACATGTGTTCAAATTCCAAACATTTTTTAAAAAATTAATAGCTAAACCTATTTCAGAATAAATTGAGAAAATAACCCCCATCCTCATTTATTCCATGTCATATAGGAAGAATAAATTTATGTGTTTTTCTGAGTACAATATATAAGCAATCATTTAGACATAAAATGAGGTATAAATGTTCTGCTAGGGACAGACAGTTGTCACCCCAATTTTCTTAGGAAAACTCAATTTTGTTTCCAACTAACTACCCTATCAATTTATATATTACTTCTTGGATCCCTGAGTTTCTTTCTGCTTTATTTTTTTCTCACTAAGAATCCTGACTAGCCTCGAGTTTGCAATCCTCCAAATCTTCCAAATGCTGAGATTTCAGGTATGTACCACCACTCCAGCCTTTCCCTATTACTTCTAATTCTGATGATAAACTTAAAACGATTATTGCAGAAAATTTGAAACATGAAAACAACTGTAATTTTCCATAATCTCACTAAGAAAGATGGAGGTGCTCACCTCTCCCTGGGACACTAGGCAGGCAGGGGCTAAGCCTTATTAAAGGACTGTTAAAATTGCTATCAGTGTTATAAGTTATTTAAATTCCTACTGCAAGCGGCCCTTCTGATGTTCAGTTTCCTGTAAATAAGCAAAGATGTTGAGGATGGGGTAAGTTGACACCCATTGCCAGTGGTAAGGAATTTCACTTGCTGTGGTAGTTTGAATGAGTGTTCCCCCAATAGACTTGAAAGGTTATTAAAGCTTATGAAGGCTGGAGGAGGTGTCACCTTGGCCTGGCCTCCTAGGACCCAGTGGTATTTCTAAAGTGGATGTAAAATTCCAGTGATACACATGCAAAGAGCACTCAGAGCTGAAGTCTGGCAGTCCTGCTGTTAAGATTGTGCTTGCTTGAGTTAGAGTTTTCTTTTGGAGGTGCTGATGCTGGGTCTTTCTTCTTCCTCTTCTTCTTCTTCTTCTTCTTCTTCTTCTTCTTCTTCTTCTTCTTCTTCTTCTTCTTCTTCCTCTCTCTCTCTCTCTCTCTCTCTCTCTCTCTCTCTCTCTCTCTCTCTCGTGCTTGGATTTGTGAAATGGGGCCAGTCTTTTCTTAAACTTCCCCTGGATCTGTTACTTCAATAAATACTTTCTTCCCTAAACTGTACCTGGTGTGGAAACTCATCCCAGCGGCATGTGATTGACTACGACACTTGCTGAACTGGCTGCCAGTCAAGCAATCTACAGGACTCCCCTGATGCCAGTGCTGCTGTAATGGAAGATTAGGATTTGCTAAAAACACTACTGAAGGAATATTACTCAAATTTGGAAGATTACATGGAGACAGAGAGAGCCACTGTTTGAGGGCTGTGAACACAGCTTAGGACAAGATAACAGAGGACTGAGAATGCTTGCTGTCACTCCTTTGTCTATGTCTTCCAGAAACCATTGTAAACCAAATGCAACTTGTGACTTCACTTGCTTTGGGTAACTGGTCCTGCCATTTGGGCTGTAACTTCTATAAGCTTTGATCAAGGAGGAAGGTAGAGGAGGAGATGAGAACAGAGGCTTATCCACATTTCTCTGGAACCCATTTTAAACTTTGAGCTTTCTTGTTCTACCTGATTTGTTAAAATACATGCGTGATGTCATGTACACATCTCTGTACCTTATGAAATCCCTTTGTAACCAGGGCTGGAGGCCAAATGCTTTATCTATGCTTGGCCCACAGGCATAAATTCCTAAATTCATAATTTAACAATAAATGAAACTCCACTCTCCTCTTGCTGAAGTGGCTTTGTCTGTCACGGGGAATTTCTACAGCACTGCTGTTGTGAATACCGCAAGGAAGCTACATGACAACCACAGCTGGTGGATCTGGCTCCATCCTTCTTCTGGCCTTCTTGCTATCACAAGCCTTGGTAAGCTCTGTATGAGCCTGTAGCCTTTTGTACCTAGACCCTAGAGAGAGCACCTGCCCTGGTAAGCTAGCAGGAGGGCTACTTTGATTAAAGGGGACAGGGTTGTTACTAGTGCCAACATAGCCCTCCATTTGAATGCAAGGAGAGGTATCATGAGTAATAGGAACCCAAAAGTTTCTTCACATGCAAGGTGCTTTGTGATTGGTGCAAACCCTCTTCTCTGGCTATGTAAGCAGACCAACCCTCTTCTGCTGCCTCCCCTGGTGTTATGGAACATTGAACCCCAATAAAAAGATGTCTCTGGAGGGAATTTTTTCTTAACTACTTTTTTACTTGTGTGTGTGTGTGTGTGTGAGTTCATATACTTGTGGTGCATAAGTAGGTGAGTATAGGTCTTTCCTGATCATTCTCTATTTACTTACTGAGGCAGAGTCTCTCACTTGAATCAGAGCTCACTGATTTGGCCAATGCTACTAGCCAGCTTGCCCCAGTGATCCAATCTCTGCCTCCTAAGCACTGTAATTACAGGTGGGCCTCCACACTCACCTAGCATTTAATAGGTCCTGATGATCCCAACTCTGGTCTTCATGCTTGGATGTGAAGCCAACCCCACCCTCTAGCTTGTTCTCTCTCTCTCTCTCTCTCTCTCTCTCTCTCTCTCTCTCTCTCTCTCTCTCTCTCTCTCTCGACTGGCCTCAAACTCGCTATGTAGTTGAGGACAACCTTGAATTTATGCTCATCTTATCTCCATCTTCTGGTTTTCATGGTGATGGGCATCAAATCCAGGGCAAGCACTCTAGCAACTTAGCCATATCCCCAACTCCTCTCATCCACTATCAGCAATGCAGGCTGAGCCGGAAACATGAAGACAGGTGTCGGGACCCAGCCTGGCTGTATATCTGAGAGCTAAGTTCTAATATGCATCCGGATGAGAGCCCTGAGCATGGTAGCTCCTGCCTTTGTTCCTAGCACACCTGTGTCCCCTAGGAGGCAGGGGGGATGGCTGACAGCCCTAAATCCTCTTTACAAGTGCCAATAGGTTTTACTCCTGCTGGCTGAGTTTCCGTACCTGTGTTTCTGTTTGCTGAGCCCCCTTTGTGTAAGAGATAAGGCAATGCAACCCATCCCTAGATTGTATGTAAGGTTGGATGCTGAAATAAAGTTTTGAGATCTGCTTGGACACTTCTCCCAGCTGCGAGTGTATATGGAGCTCCGGCTGTGCGCTCACCTTTCCTCGATTGCGCCAGGTCTCCTGCTGGCCAGAGAGACAGAGGCTCATTTAGCAGGGGGCCAGGGACCCGTGCGGTGACCAACATCTGGAGAAGTAACTGACAGACAGGAGTCTCTGAGCAACAGTGACGGCAGAGGTAACAGACCAGTGATGGCAGTACTAGCAACAGCTTAGCACTTGGCAGGCCAAGTTCAAAAGTGCCAAGGCAGCTAGCTACAAGACAGTGGAAGGAGAAGCAGCCTTTCAGTTCTCAAGGTTGGCCCTTGCAGACAAGGGTTACTGTGGGAGAAGATAGGATGGAGAGCTGAGACTGAAGGAAGATAGAAGGCCATGAAGAGCCAGAGAGAAAGTATAGGACCTGGTGAAGGGGCAAATATACTGAATCTGAGAGGATGTTTTACATATCTGATGCAGGATCCTACCCAGATAACACCTCGAAGTACCTGAGAGAATGTTTTACATATCTGAAGGATCCTATCTCTGATAAGAAAGAGCTTAACACCCCAGCCCAAGCCACATATATATGACTCCCACTAGAGTCAGTCGCTTAGGGAGTCTTAGGTATACCTAAGAAAAACTTTATTTCTGAAGTCCATATCACACCAAAAGGCCCTCCTAAAAGCTTTCCATGGGGAACATGACTTGAGACTCGGGATAAGGGAGTTTAGGAGAGAGACCCACAATATTGCCAAGCTCCTCCTTAACTCCTCCCCAATCAGAGCTTTGCCTTGCCTCCCACAGGATCAAAATGGGTATTATTAACTCTTGTTTCTTGTTACTTCTTTCTGGTGCTTTTTTTATTTTCAACTCCATATACCAGTACCCTAACAGCAATTAGGGTTATTTCTTCAGAGGGGGGATTGTGATGGGTCAGGCAGCTCCATAGACACCTGCCCCTTGAGTGGGAGGTGTCTCTAGCCAGAGCCCAAACCTAGGCGCTAAGACTTATTGGTCAGGTATGAACCAATCAGTGGTCTCCCTGCCCAGCTAGGAAATACTGACTGAACAGTTAGTTAATCGCCCTCTCTCCCTCACATGCCAGACTAGCAGAAGGACCTCTGAACCCTGTCTTAGGAAGGTAAGGCCTTTTCCTACCCCAGATTAATGGCTGGGGTGGGGGAAGGCTCCAGATTTTTCCCACATGAACCCCTCCTTCTCATGATGGGAGCTCTCTGTTATCTTTTCTTCTGCTGCTTGTTTAGCTAAACAATATAAGTTCTGTTAAAATCTCCACATGTTTTCCCCACAGTGGTGGCTGGAGAACTCTGAACTCCCCATGTTCCCTTAAATAATAAAGTCTCCCTCTAGACCTTACTATCTTGTTGTCTATGATTTTAATTATTTAACTTTACAGACAAGAACTCAGGTACTCCTTAAATTTTGGGGCACATTGGAATTTTTGCTGGCTGTTATCTAAATTCTAA
>PVHP010051044.1:0-11595 GCA_004024765.1 Zapus hudsonius | reverse complement strand
TGTTCTGATAGATCGATCCTCAGCTGATGGCAGTTTGGGTTTTACAACCTCGATGAAGCTGTGTTGTTGGGGGCAGGCTTATGGGGTTATAAGCCAGCTTCCCCTTGCCAGAGTTTGGCACACCTTCCTGCCGCTGTTTGCAGTGCTTTGGCAGAGGTGATGTCCAGCCCTCTGCTCATGCCATCGTTTTCCCTGCCAGAATGGAGTCTCCCCTCGAGTCCATAAGCCAAATAAACCCATTCCTCTACAAGCCGCTTTTGCTTGGGTTCTTTCTGCGCAGCAACTAGAAAGCTGACCCCAACAGTATCTTTAGCAATAGGCTCTTACCTTTTTCCTGGGATGCGTATTCAAGAGCTTTGACATAAGCCTGTCTTGTTTTGGGGACTCTGTGGGTCTCTTTGATCAACAGTTCAGTGTGGGAAGTTACAGGCCAGAAAAATTAGTCTTGAGGATAGGCTTCCTCCTACTCTATTCAATACCCCTTTAGAGAATTTTTTCATAGATAATATGATCCCCTTGCTTTTTCTCTATCAGATCATTTCTGTTAAAAGAAAAAGTAATATTTTAAAAGACTAGAATTACTAAATAAAGCATTTGATACTAAGATTTTATTATAATAAATTATTTTGGAAAGTGTGAAAATAAGACAATGTGTTAGAAATAATAAAGAAAACATTCTTTCTAAATCTTGACTAGAAAATATCATGGTTATCAATAAATTTATGTGCAGTATCTCATTTCCTTCCTCGATTTCCCATAAGAATACATTACACTTCCAACTCAGTCCTGATTTTCTTTTCCATCATCCCACAACTTTCTGTTGTGAATAATGTGTTAAATTTATTAATTTAATTTTACTCACTGAAAATGTTTCTTAAGGTTGTATAGTAAAATGTATACAAAATACTTTTAAAGTATAGCTTATCCTTTAGGAGTGTTATACCTTGATAAATGCATTTGTTTCACATTTCTTTCACAACATGTATGAAATTTCATATTATTTCTCCAAAGAGGAATTTGAAACATGTTCTGCTCCTGCTCTTGTGACTGTGGTGTTTCTCATATCAACCTCACAGAGGAATAGTTGGCTGGGTGATCACCTGATAGGCATGGGGGATAGAGCTTTTGTCAGTTGCTTGAGAGAGATATTTGAAATTTCTTCCAACTTTTAAATCTTCCAATTTTTAGACTTCTTTACAAGTGTACATTATAAGAAGTAAGTTTTCTTTATTGACAAAGACTACATATGTGTGTGTGGTATGTGTGCACATATGTAGATACATGCTCCCCTTTTCTGTGAATGCAGAATCCAGTGGAGGGTGTCAGATCTCCTACAGTGTCACTTTCTTGAGACAGAGTGTCTTACTGAACTTGAAGCTTGCCACTGTTTCAGTTAGAATAGCTGATTATGGAGCTCCAGAAACCCTCTGTAAGCTCCTGTCAGTGCTGGGGTTGTAGGAGTGCACAGTCATCCTTAGCTGCTGACGTGGGTGCCAGAGATCATGCACCAGCCTTTGTGAATAAGCCGCAAGATCTCTTACCCACTGAGCCATCTCCAGGACCAAAGATTATAGAATTTAATGACAAATTCCCTGTTAATCTACCTTTGTTGATCATTTTTAATACTTTTAATATGCTAATATGTGCAGTCTTTTATTTTTTTTTGTTTTACCATGAGACAGGAGTTATGAATAGCACAAGAGGAAGCCAGTTTTCCCCCTTTCTGTGTTGTTGTTGAGGGGGTCAATGATTCTGGATATTCTCCCCCACCATGGCTCTTCCAATCTTTCCATCCCCCTCTTCCACTCAGTTCCCTAAGACATAATGGGGGAGTTGTAAGTCTGTTTTATTGTTGAAATCTTAAGCGTCTCTGTACTTCTGCTTTGGATTGTGTTGGGTATCGTTGGTGTCTGTTTCCATTAACTTTTCATGGATTATCTAACTTGCTGTGGTGATACATCTCTTGTTTATCTTGCCACTTTCTCATAGGATTCATTTGAGCCCTATATGATAAACCAAGGGTGTTTCATCCCCTGCCAGGATGTCAGCCAACATCCATGTCTTGTTGGTGGAAATGGGTTGTTCACAGCTTTCACTGCCTTCAGAAAAATATAAACTGAGTCTCCATTGGAAAGTGTAATAAGTATAGGTTGAATGAGACAAATTGCTAATTTGGTGAGATTCTAAAGGGTATAGCCTCTCTGTAGCTCTCCGGTAGTAGAAATTTCCTCTTTGAACCCAGGTTCTTGATCCCTCCCCATAATATTTTGCATTGGATCCCAGTTGCAACTAAGGATTCCTTTCATTAAGCAGATCTCTTAGTCAATAAGTAAGTCATTGATTACCAAACTAGGTTTAGCACCACTATTACACAGATGAGCACTTCTTGACTTGCTGGGCTCTTCCATGTAAGAGTGTGCTCAGTATTCTCATGACATCAGTCAATATTGTGTATCAGTGACCTCTTCTTTCTCCAAATATCATTGACCTATTTCTCCTTATAACTCATGTAGTGCTTTCCAGTGCTACACATGCTTCCATCTGGGAGCTGGTGACCATTCTGGATCTCGCAGGGCCTCTCTCTGTTTTGTGACAACACTCTGTGGTAAGACCCTTCAGCAATAGGGTCTTACTTTTGGCCTGCAGTGGGTATTCAAGAGCTTTTACAAATGCCTGTCTTGTTTTGGGGACCTCATGGGTCTTTTAGATCAACAGCTCAATGTTGGAGGTAACCAATGACTGGTACAGGGAGTTGTAGGCCTGAGCCATTTTTCTTGGGGTTAGGCTTCCTCCAATTCTATTTGTGGCCCCTCTTACCAGGTGATGCCCACAGCTTCCTCAGGAGCTTACTGTATGTAAGTAAGGATTTTATGACATTGATTCATTATTGGTTTAGCTAATTGTATAAATTCCTCCATCCTCCCATTCCTCCCCTGCCCCGCCAATTTCTTCCATCCCCTTTAGAGTCTCAATTCACCTATCAGGTTTGCTTAGAGTTTAAGCTGAACCTGCTTAGGAACTGCATATGAGGGAGAATATGCCACATTTGTCACTCTGTTCTTGTGTGTGTTCATTAAGTATGATCTGCTCAAAGTCCAACCAATTTTCTTTAAATTACATTATGTCATTTTTCCTTTCAGCTGAGTAGAATTCCATCATGTAAATGTACCACAATTTTGATATCCGTTTATCCAGTGGTGAGCATTTGGGTTGATTCCAATTCTTAGCTATTATGAATTGAGCTGCTGTAACATGGTTGAGCAAATGTCTCTGTGCTGAGACATGAAAACTTGAAGGTAGATGCCCAGTAGAGGGATAATTGGGTCCTTTGGTAGCTCTATATCTATCCTATCAGGAGTCTCCACACTGCTTTCCATAGTGCCTCTACACATATGCAATCCCACCCGCAGTGAATGAGGGTTCCTTTTTCCCTGCATCCTCTCCAGTATCTATTGTTGAAAGATTTTTTTAATGATTGCCATTCTGACTAGAGTAAGGTGGAACCTTATCGTAGTTTTTATTTGCATTTCCCTGATGATTAAGGATGATGAACACTTTCTTAAAGGAGAATTGGCCATTTGTCTTTCATCCTCTGTAATTTCTCGGTTGAGATCAGTGACCTATTTTGTGAGAGGGCTGTTTGATTTTTTATTATAATTTTTTGAGAACCTTTAAGTTCTAGATATTAGACCTCTGTCTATGTTATAACAGGCAAAGATTATCTCCTAGTTTGATGGAGGTCTATTGGCTGTGAGTATGGTATGTTTGTCTGTAAAAAAGCTTTTAAGCTTGATGAGATCCCATTGGTTAGTGAATGTTGCACTTCTGGGCTACTGAGGATTTGTTCAGAAATCTTTCTCTACTCTTATCTCATAGATAGATCCTCCTATTTTTTTTGTCCAGGGTTTACAGAGTTTTGGGTCTTATGTTGAGGTCTTTGATCCATTTGGAATTAATTTTTGTGCATGGTGAGAGAAGTGGATCTAGTTGCTTTTTTTAGAAGTATTTATCCAAAATATGTCCAGCACAATTTTTGAAGATTTTATCATTACACCAGTGAACGTTATTGCATCGTTGTCAAAGATCAAGTAACTATAGTTACTCAAAATATTAGCAGGTTCTTCAATTCTGTTCCATTGGTCAGTCTATCTGTTTTTATGCCAGTACCATGCTGTTTTGTGACTATCATTTTGTAGTATATCTTTGGATCAAGAAGGTGATACCATCTGAGAAGGGTTTTTTTTTCTTTTTTCTAAGGATTGATTTGGCTATATGAGGACTTTTGCCATTTTAAATAAATTTTGAGATTTTTTTTTCTATGTCTGTAAAAAATGAAGCTGGGATTTTTCTTGGCATGGCATTGAATCTGTATATTGCTTTTGGAAGAATTGCCATTTTTACTATCAATTCTGTAAAGGAGCATCAAATATCTTTGTTTTTTTCACATCTTCCTCTATTTCCTTCTTGAGTGTTTTTATGTCTTCATTATACAATTCTTTTACAACACTGGTTAGTGTTATTCCAAGGTATTTGATTTTTTGAGGGTATTGAAAAAAGGACAGTCTCTCTGATTTCTTTTTCTGTATGTGTTGCAGTCAGCCACACACCACTGGAATGAATCTCCAAAACAGGCACAGTTATAGGAGGAAAGGATTTATTGAAGTTACAGATCTGAGGAAGTTCCATAAAAGTGAAAGAATCTAGCCTTTTTCACAGGTCCAAGCAAAGAGAGAAACCCATCAACAACACCACACACACAGAACAGCAAACAGGCAGGGGGAATAGAAAGAAAATTTTATCCCTTTTATACAGCCTTAGGGTGTGGTCTTACAACCCTTTCCCAGATGTAATGGCTTCCTGAGTCTCTGGAATTTCCTTCCTGCATGTCCCACACAGGAAGGGATGCTAATTTCTAGCTATTCTGGACTTCCTTACATCCTGCCCCCTACTGAGAGGCTGCCTTCCTATAAACATCCTCAGAGATACACCAAGATAATAAAAAAGATCAATTTGACAACAAAACTTAACCATCACAAGTCCACCCCTTGTTAATTTGACATTAAGCCATATATCATTGCATCATATTTAAATTTCCAATTAAAAAGAGTAAAAAGATGATAATTCTGCCTAACATGATAAAATTATCCCATGTGCAAACACATCTGCAAACATATATAATCCCCCCCAACACAGGGCAAGGTCCCTTAAATGTGAGTTCTGTAAAAACAAACAAGTTACACACTTTTTACAATATAATGGCATAAAGTAAACATTTCCAACTACTATGAGGCATGATAAGGAGAGAATGGAACAATGCAAACTCCACAACCATTAGGCAAACATCAAATATCTGCTATTCAATCTGATATCAAAACCAGTGACTGACATTCTCCATATTTTCCAATTCCATCCCTCCAGTTGGCTGAGTAGCTGAGAAAACTCTCATCCCAAGGCAGCAGCACTCCATGGTAGCCCTTGCAAAGTCCAGGTATATCCAAAACATCTTCCAGTCTCCATTGTAAACCACGGTCCATCTTCTAATGGCTTCCCTAGCCTATTAGGGACTTCACCCCCTGTTCCATAAACAACATCTCAGCAGCAGCTCCTGGAACTGTGTGCACTTCATGACCCTCTCCATGTATGCATTTCTCATGCTTCCAAAAGCAATACCAGGTATGCAGGACAAAGGCAGGTTGTAAATTCAGGGACAAAATAAATCTTGACTTTGAAGAGCAGGTTCCTTCCTTTCAGCTATCTTCTTCCAAAAGAGATTGCACAGTCTGTCATTCAGTCCTTCCTAGGTGGAAATACCTCAGGCATCCTTTCCATTTCTTTAATGTAAAGCAGTATCTTCTTTAGGATGTGTTGTCAATAGCAGCTTCAGTAACCTAAAGCCAGTCTTTGTGCCAATAAATTAAACTTGCTTTGAGTTTTTTCAACCTTAAATGTTAAATTCTCAGTTCCATATCATTAGCCAAATACAACAGTCCTTTTCTCAAATTCAACCTTGATGAAGCTCTCTGAGTATGGGCACTAGAAAACAGCCAGCTCTTATTCCAATAATACAATTCTAATAACTTTCTCTTCAGTCTTGCCTTCCCCTTTGAAAGTTCATAAACCAAGCCTCCAAATGCAATTTTATCTGCACTTGGCATTTTCAAATTCTCACCAGAATAGTCAATAAAACATGGCTCACCATGCTGAAAGGCATCTTCAGTTGCAAGTACCAAGTCTATGTCCATTCCTCCAGCACACAAGCTCCAGTAGATTAAAATCCACATGGTCAAATTCATCTCAGCAAAATCACCACAGTTCCTGGTACCAAAACTATTGCAGTCAGCCACACATTGCTGGGATGAATCTCCAAACTAGGCACAGTTATAGGAAGAAAGTATTTATTGAAGCTACAGATCCATGGGAAGTTTTATAACAGTGAAAGAGACTGGCCCCTTTCACAGGTCCAAGCAGAGAGAGAAATCCATCACCAACACCATACACATGGAACAGCAAAAAGGAAGGGCGAAGAGAGGGAAGATTTTTCTCCCCCTTTATATAGCCTTAGGATGGGGTCTTGTAGCCCTTTCCCAGACTTAATGGCTTCCTGAGTCTCTGGATTTTCTCCCCTGCACAGCTCACACAGGAAGGGATGATAATTTCTAGCTCTAATGAGCTTCTTTACATCCTGCCCCCTACTGAGAAACTGCCTTCCTGTAGACATCCTCAGAGACCCATGCAAAATAATTAAAAAGATCAAGTTGACAACAAAACCTAACCATCACATTATGCATGCCATTTGCATCCATGATAGGTACTGATTTTGTGTGTTAATTTCATATCTTGCCACTTTGCTGAAGGAATTTATCACCTTCAGGAGTTTACTGGTCTGTTATGTATTCTTCAGGTCTATTATGTATAGGATCATATCATCTGCAAAAAGGGATAGTTCCACTTCTTCCTTTCCAACTTTTATCCCTTTTATGCTTTTCTCCTGTCTTATTGCTTGGGCTAGAATATCTAGAACCATGTTGAAGACCAGTGGAGAGATTGGACACCCCTGTCTTGTTGTGATTCGAGTGCAAACTCCTTGAGTCTTTCCTCATTGAGTATAAGTTGAGCTTTAGAAGTTTTGTAAATTCCCTTTATTATGTTGAGGTTTAAGCCTTCTATGCCCAGCCTCTCCTACATTTTGATCATGAAGTGGTGTTGAATTTTGTTAAAGGCCTTCTCTGTGTCTATTGAGATGACCATGGGTTTCTTCCGGTTGTGTCTATTAAAGTGGTGGATTATGTTAATCAACTTCCATATGTTGAACCATCCCTGCATCCCTGAGATAAAGCCTATCTGATCAAGATGGATAATAATTTTGATGTGCTGTTATATTTGGTTTGCAAGGATTTTGTTCAGAATTTTTGTATCTAAGTTCATCAGGAATATGGATCTGTAATTTTCCTTTCTTGTTGTGTCTTTGTTTGATTGTATTAGGGTGATGCTACTTCATAGAAGGAGTTTTGAAGTATTCCCTCTTCTATAAGACAAAAAAAAAGCAAAAAAAAAAGAGTGGTTTTAGTTCCATGATGAAGGTTTGGTATAATTTGGCTGAGACTAAATCAGGCCGGGAACTTTTCCTTTTGAGGAGGTTTTTTTTATTACATTTTCCATGTCAGTGGAGGTAATAGGTTTATTTAGGACCTTTATCTCATCTGGATTATGCTTTGGTAGATGGTAGGTGTCCAGGAATTCACACATTTCTTCCAGGTTTTCCGATTTGTGGAGTAGAGGTTTTGGATGTATGATCTGATGATTCTTCCAATATCATTGGTATCTGTTGTGACCTTTCCCTTTTCATTTCTGATTTGGTGATTTGGGCTATTTCTTATTTTCATTTAATAAGAAAGCCAGTGGTTTGTCAAACTTGTTTATTTTTTCAAAGAATCGGTTCTTTCTATGGTCTATTTTTTGAATAATTTTCTTGTTTTCCATTTCATTAATTTCAGCTCTGATCTTAAGTATTTCTTTTTGCCTTCAGCTCCTAAGTTTGGATTGTTCTAGTTTTTCCAATATCTTTATGTGGGTGGTGAATTTATTGATTTGAGATTTCTCTGTATTTCTTATGAAGGCATTTAGTGCTATGAAATTTCCCCCTTAGGGCTGCTTCTTTGTGTCCTATAGCTTTTGTTATGTTGTTTTCATTATCATTTATTTCTAGAAACTTTTCAATTTTCTTTTTAATTTCTTGAATGACCCATTTGTTGAATAGCATAATGCTCAGTTGTTAATAGTTTTAATTTCTATTGTTCTTCCCACTGTTAATTTCCAACTTTAACACATTGTGGTTTGATATGATTCAGGGGCCTACATCAATCTTCCTGAATTTGTTGAGGCATTCTTTTATGTTCTAATATGTCCTCTATTTTGGATAAGGTTCCATGGGCTGCCGAGAAGAATGTGTATTCTATAGTCTTGTGATGAAATGTTCTGCATATGTCTGTTAGGTCTAGTTGATCTATGGTGTTGTTAAGCTCTGATATGTTTCTGCAGATCTTCTGTTTATGATCTGTCTAGAGATGATAGTGGTATATTAAAGTCTCCTTCTATGATGGAATTAGAATTTATTTCTGTTTTGTTTTTCAGTACATTTTCCTTAATGAAATGTTGAACAAATATATTTGGTGCATACATATATATGATAGTAATATACTCTTGTTGGATCATTCCCTTGAATAGTAAGATCAGTAAGAAGTGACCTTCATTGTCCTTTTTTATTGATTTTGGAATAAAGTCTATTTTGTCATATATTAATGTAGCCACACCCACTTGCTTTTTATTTCCATTTGCTTGGAAAACCATTTTCCTTTCTTTCATCCAATGGAGATTTCTGTCTTTAAGATGTGAGGTGCATTTCTTGAAGGCAGCAGGCAGAAGGGTCCATTTATCTGATCAACCCTGGTAGCCTGTTTCTTTTTATGGGGGAGTTAAATCTATTTATATTCAGAGTTATAACTGTAAGGTTTGCTTTAAGCCCTGCCATGTTGGAGGATTTATGGGGGTTGATGCCTCTCATGTTATTATGTGCCCAAAACTTTTGGTTAGCATGCTTGTCCTCTATTGGGCTCTTGAAGTTGGGTGTTCATCTCTTCTGTGTGGAATATCTCCTACAGTATCCACTGGAACTTTCACTTTGTGTTTATTTAATCAGAGGGGGATTTTATCATGGAACATTTTCATTTCTCCATCTACTATGAGGGATAACTTTGCCAGTACAGTTGTCTAGGTTGGAAGCCATAATTCTTTAGGCCTTACAAAGCATTATTCCTGACCCATCTGGCCTTCATGGTTTCCAATGAGAAGTCTGAGAAAAGTCAGATGGGATTAACTTTATATGTGATGAGTTGTTTCTTTCCTGCTGCCTTGAGCATTCTCTCTTTGCTTTCTATATTTAGCATTTTATCTAAGATATGTCTTGGAGAGTTCCTTCTTCAGTCCCTTCTATTTAGAGTTCTATGGGCTTCTTGTGTATGAAAGAGCTTTTATCTCATAAAATTAGGAGAATTTTCTTCTATAATTTTGTTGAAAATGTGTTCCATGGCTTTGGCCTGGTGTTTTACTCCCTCTGGGAATGCCATGATCCTGATATTTGTTGTCTTCAGGGTATCACATAGATCCCTCATATTTTGTTCACATGATTTTTTAAATTTATTTTTTTATGGAATCCCTATTAATTTTTTTTGTCTTGTCTTTGAGGTATGAAAATCTGTCTTTCAGGTTATTAACTCTGGGATTGAGGAATTCAAAGGGGTCTTTTAAAACCTCTGTTTGATTTTTGGTTTCTGTTAAATTTTTGTTTGTAGTCTCCATTTCTCTGGTGAGTCCCAATTTCCAATCTAGTTTTGTTTTTGTTACTGTTTCCTGGAATTTGTTCTTAAGTTTGATTATGTCTTCATCAAACTTAATCAGCTGGTTGTTGAGCTCCTTGTATAGTTGGTTCACCTTCAATTAGCTTAATGCGCTTTTGAAGTAACTGTGATTTTTCTAAAGTAAGTTGAGCCTGATGATTAGGCTTGTCATGTTGAGTTTCACCTCATTTAAGTCTATTTTGACAGTTTCCAACTCAGCCAATATCTTGTCAGGGTCTCATTGCAGTTATGGCCTGAGGTTATTTGATTCTCATTTGGGGATTTCAGTTCTGTTGTCTCCTCTGCTTTCTCACTGGCATCTTCCTTTATGTGACTAGAAGTCCTTGGTTGGGTACTTTCAGCTTGATGTGCAGTGGTTTTTTATAACATTGGCTTCTTCCCATTTCTGAATAAGGGTCTAGTTTTCTTAATGTGGGAGCTAATATAGGTTCTTGTTGGGTATTCAGTGAGTGTTCTGTTCTGGGTTCTGGTTGGTTTGGGGATAATGTTATAACAACAGGCTCATGTGTTGCAGAGGTCACATGTGCGCCAGTGGTTCTGGGCTGGTGTCAGGTGTGTAATATGGTATGGAGGTCAGAGGTCTTCTCTGGCTGCAGTCACCACCATTTCTTACTACTGGGGTTCAGGAGTGTTTCAGAGCAGACCTACTTGCTCCTTTTTCCCCTCTATATCCTGGATGAGTGGATTATAGGGACCACCCTCCTACCCCCTACCAGAGAACTATCGCTTTCAAGTTAGAATTGGAATGAAGCACCCTGGAGGTGCTGGAAAATGGGTATGGAGTGCATGGGAGGTTTGTAGCTGTATAAAAGTATTATCTTTCAGCAATTCATCTGTATTTAGTTTGAGCAGGATTGGTGTGGAGAAGCGCATCTGGACTTTGCAGTGCCTGGAGGCCCTGACATGCCCATTCTCTCTCTCTCTCTCTCTCTTTTTCTCTCTCTCTCTCTCTCTCTCTGTCTGTCTCTCTCTCTCTTCCTCATTTTCTCTCTATCCATATCTTTCTCTCTCTCACTGTTTCTTTGTTGCTTTCTTTGATTGAAAATAAATAAATTTTAAAAAAAAGAAAATGAGAAGTATTAGTAACAGGAATGAAAGGCTACATGTGAGAGATCATTCCCCAATTTCTTCATTTCTTCCTTCTCTTACTCGCTCCCCAATTTCTTCCTCTCTTTCACATCCTTGCCTTTTTCCTAATTCCTTAATTTTGTTTTGCTCTTGGACCCTCGGTTGTGCATTCAATTTCCCCCATCCCCCTTGCTCTTCATTTTACTACCAGATACTCTATGCCAGTACTCTTAGGAACTCCAGATAATTTACTGTCATTCACAATTAAAATTTATAATAATTAACTGTGGAAAGTATCTTGAAAAAAATATACATTTTTGTCTTTGTAATGATTAGGTTTTGTTGTCAACTTGATGTTTTTAATCATCTTGGGTGGGTATCAGAGGATGTTTACAGGAAGGCAGCCTCTCAGTAGCAGGCAGGATATAAAGAAACTTATGGAAGCTGGAAATGAACATCTCTTCTTGACAAAAAGATTTACAGAGAACAGTGCAGTAAGGAAACTCCAGAGACTCAGGAAGCCAGCAAGTCTGGAATAGGGAATAGGGTTAAAAGACCCCACCCTATTCCTATGTAAAAAAAAAAAAAAAAGCTATGTAAAAGGGGAGAAAGT
>PVHP010051043.1:0-11595 GCA_004024765.1 Zapus hudsonius | reverse complement strand
AAGGAAGGAAGGAAGGAAGGAAGGAAGGAAGGAAGGAAGGAAGGAAGGAAGGAAGGAAATTCAAAATCTGGCATGGTGGCTCACCCTTGTAATCCTAACACTGGGGAGGCTGAGGCAGGAAGACCACTATGAGTTCAAGGCCTACTTGTCAGGTGTGGTGGTGCACACCTGTAATTTCAGCACTGGGGAGGCAGTGGCAGAATGACTGCCCAGAGTTTAAGGCAATCCTTGGCTACACAGTAAGACCCTATCAAAAGAAAGAAGGTGGGAGGTGAGAGGGAGGGGGCTTGCCTGGCATGCACAAGCAGCCTGGTTTGATCACTAGCACTGCAGAAAGATCAAGAAGAATCAAATCCCATCTTGCCGGCAGTTAGGCAGGCAGAACGGACATCCTCCAAATAGAATTTACAGTGCTGACCCCTCTCCATTAACAAGAAGGTCAAAATAACAAACTATACTCCCAAACTTTACCTATCTGAGATTAGAACATTCCAATTCTAGGCATGGGGTATAGCTCAGGGGTAGAAAATTTGGACTGCAAAACATTCCAATTCTCTCCCTGCCTCCAAGCCTGCAAACCTCCAAAGCCATACCCTAAGGAAAATGGAGGCCACTGGCTAAAATGGAAATCTAGAATCACTTGAATCTTGATCTAGTGAGACCAAGGAACACCCAGGGGCTCCAATGCCAGCACGCAGCACTTTGAGGCTTCAGGTTCTTTAACAACGTTCTACAAAATAGAAATCACACATCCACCTTCAGTAGTTAAGATCAAGGCTCAGAATAAAGCTCGGTGTTGAGCAACTGCCTAGTAGGCACAAGGCTCAGATTTGATCCCCAGCACTGATTTAAAGAGAAACAAACGTGCTAAACTCAGAAGCACAAAGCCAGGCATGATGATGGTACATTCCTTTAGTCCCACCACTTCAGAGAATGAAGTAGGAGGATTGAGGCCAGCCTGGGCTACAGAGTGAGTTCCAGATCAGCCTGGAGCTAGAGACCTTACCTAAAAAAAAAAAGGACTAGGGACCCAACCCCCAACTGCGCAGCCATTGATGGGCCTTCAAAGCCCTGGGCATGTAGATGTGAAATGAATAATGACACACAGCCAAGGAACACCTATGTCAGAGGAAAGAGAAGAGGCCAGGAGACATGAGCAGAGTCAGAAAGCTAGAAAGTAACTATGCTAAAAAAAGTTAAGGAAAGAGATAATTTCTTTCTCTTTAAATTTTTATTTATTTGCAAGGATGGATACGCCAGGGCCTCTAGCCACTTCAAACAAACTCTTAGATGTATGTGCCACTCTGTGCATCTGGCTTTATGTGGGTACTGGGGAATCAAATTCAGGTTGTTAGGTTTTGCAGGCAAGTGCCTTAACCACTATACCACTTCTCCAGCCCCAAAGAGTCAATTTCATTAAGATCATGGTCCACATAGCCCAGTGACACAACTTTAATCCCAGCACTCAGCAGGCTGAGGCAAGAGGATTGCCACAAATCTGAAGCTAGCCCAGGAGAGTTAGTGAGACCCTGTCTCAAAAAAACAAGACAGCTGGGCGTGGTGGCCCATACCTTTAATCCCAACACTCAGGAGGCAGAGGTAGGAGGATCACTGTGAGTTTGAGGCCACCCTGAGACTACATAGTGAATTCCAGGTCAGCTTGGGCTAGAGTGAGACCCTACCTCGAAAAAACAATAAATAAATAAATTAATTAATTAATTAAAGGGCTGAAGGGATGGCTTAATGGTTAAGGCACTTGCCCACAATGCCTAAAGAAAAAGAGCTGGGCATGATGGTGCACGCCTTTAATCTCAGCACTTGGAAGGCAGAGGTAGGAGGATCGCAGTGAGTTGAGACTATCCTGAGACTACATAGTGCATTGTAAGTCAGCCTGGGCTAAAGCAAGATCTCAGGGGAAAAAAAAAAATGAAAGAACCTAGAGATCAAAGGTCAACACAATCAGACTAGTTGGGCCTGAAATCAAAGAACTCGACACAAGGAAAAAATGATTCAAGAAAATGTTTGAAGGCGAAACAAAAAGAATGTGTTCACTAAGCAAGCACAAATGGGAAGCTATAAGTCAAAAACAATTTCAAGGTTCTGAACATCCACATGTGCTTTTTCACAGCCTGTAGAAGCTTGAGTCTCAGAACCATACTTACATGTTAGGGCCATTTTCCTGAACCTGTAAGCTCAGAAAATGTGCATGTGCCAGATGTCTGTCGGAAACAAACAAGCCAATCTTCTTGCTCCAGTCAGCTGCCTGCAGTGACCCAACAACATGTGTTGAACTGAGATGCCGACAGGAACAATTGATGATGGAGTGAATCCCGACTTTAAAACACAGACCCACAAATTGATTCCATTCATCACTTTACATATAACCTAATCCCATTAAGTAGCACAAGATATTAAAAACAGCCAAGTACTGAACCGGGCATGGTGGGGCATGCCTTTAATCCCAGCACTCGGGAGGCAGAGGTAGGAGGATTGCCATGAGTTCAAGGCCACCCTGAGACTACACAGTGAATTCCAGGTCAGCCTGGACTAGAGGGAGACCCTACCTTGAAAAACCAAAAAAAAAAATAAATAAATAAAAATAAAAAAACAGCCAAGTCCTGAGCATCCATTCACTCTCAAGTGCTGGTGCTGTTTCCTAGCTGCCATACTATACCCACTTCCCTGGATCTTCTTCTTTTTGTTGTTTGTTTGGGGGGGGGGTTGGAGGCAGGCCTTACTCAACTCATAGTGACCCTTCTACCTCAGCCTCCCTCCAGAGTGCCTGGCTCATGGTTATGTAAATCCCTCCACTTCCATAAAGGGTCTCCCTCAAGCCCAGACTAACCTAGAACTGACATATTCATGACACTACTTCTACAAGACCTTCATAATAGGAGGAAAAGATGATGACATCGAAACAAAATAGAGACTAATTGAGAGAGGGGATATGAAGAAGGGAGGATTTGAGAGGGGGTGGGGAGGGAATTATCACGATTCATTGTCTATAATTATAGAAGCTGTCAATAAAAAGTTAAAAAATACTATACATTCATTCATTCATTTATATATGTATATGTGAGTATATGTGTACACTAGACTCTCTTGTTACTACCAAAAATGGTAGTTCTTTAGGCAAACTCTTAAAGAACTGCAAGAAACTGCATAAACAAGAAAAAAAGCAGTCCTGAGCGACAACCTGGAGAACTGGAGTGATATAGCACAGACTCAGAGTGAGGAGTCACCTGAACTCTCAACCCTGAGATTCAGGCCTTTCACAGGCCAGGAAAGAAAGTAACAACCAAGGGTCAAGTAAGAGTGGCAGGTTAATCATTTATTTTGCTTAAAAACCACCTCTGCCCTTTAACCCCAGCACTCAGGAGGCAGAAGTAGGAGGATCCTGGTGAGTTTGAGGCCACCCTGAGACTATGTAGTGAATTCCAGGTCAGCCTGGGATAGAGTGAGACCCTACCTCGAAAAAAAAAAAAAAATCCAGCTCATAGATAGGTTTGGTAGCTCACCCCTTTAATCCCAGCCCTCCCACTCAGGCCTATGATTCTAGCATGTGGAGGCTGAGGCAGGAGGATAACAAGTACAAGGCTAGCTTGGACTATCTAGTAAGCCTGTCAAAAATAAATAGGGCCAGGAGTGGTGGTGCAAACCTTCAATCCCAGCACTCATGAGGCAGAGGTAGGAAGATCTCTGTGAGTTCAAGGCCACCCTGAGACTACATAGAGAATTCCAGGTCAGCCTGGACTAGAGTGAGACCCTACCTCAAAAAAGGCTGGAGAGATGGGTTAGCAGTTAAGATGCTTGCCCACAAAGCCTGATGATTCAAGTTCAATTCCCCAGTACCCACATAAAGCCAGACACACAATGTGACATGTGTCTGCAGTTCATCTGCAGCAGCAAGAAGCCCTGGTGCGCCCATATACAATCTCAGTCTCTCTCTCTCTCTCTCTCTCTCTCTCTCTCTCTCTCTCTCTCTCTCATAAATAAATAAATGTTAAAGCATTCTTAGGGGTTAGAAAATGATCATCAGTTAAAGGCACTTGCTTGCAAAGCCTGTCAACCTTGGGTTTACCTCCCAAGCCATTACAAAGCCAGATATAAAAAGTGTGAAAGTGTTGAGTTTGCAGTGGCAAGAGGCCCTAGTGTGCCCATACACACACATGTGCATACACACATTTAAATAAATATTTTAAAACTCATACTTGATGGGGCTAAATAGATGGTCCAGAGGCTAAGGCATTTGCCTGCAAAGCCTAAGGACCCCGGTTTGATTCCTCAGTATACAGATAAAGCCAGATGCACAAAGAGACACATGCATCTGAAGTTTGTTTGCAGTAGCCAGAGGCTCTGGCATGCCCATTCTCTGTCTTTCTCTGTCTCTCTCTCTGCTTGTAAATATTTTTTTTAAATAAATATTTTTAGGGATGGAGAGATGGCTCAGCAGTTAAGGCACTTGCCTCTAGTGCCTAAGGCCCCGGGTTCAATTCCCCAGGACCCACATAAGCCAGACCCACAAGGTGGTGGCCCTGGTGCATTCTCTCTCTTTCTCTCTTTCTCTCTTTCTCTCTCTCTCTCTCTCTCTCTCTCTCTGCTTGAAAATGAATATATAAAATTTAAAAAAATTTAAAAAGCTGGGCGTAGTGGCACACTCCTTTAATCCCTGAACTTGGGAGGCAGAGGTAGGAGGATCACCATGAGTTCAAGGCCACCCTGAGACTACATAATGAATTCCAGGTCAGCCTGGGCTAGAGTGAGACCCTACCTCAAAAAAACTAAAAAATTAAAAAATTAAAATTAAAATAAATATTTTTAAAAATTAAAATCAAACTGGGTGTGGTGGCATATGCCTTTAATCCCAGCACTTGGGAGGCAGAGATAGGAGGATCACCATGAGTTAAAAGGCCAACCTGAGACCTGAGTAAATTCTAAGTCAGCCTGGGTTAGAGTGAATTTCAGGTTAAGCTAGATGAGAGTGATACCCTGTCTCTAAAAAAATTAATAGGGGCTGGAGAGATGGCTTAATGGTTAAGGAGCTTGCCTCCAGTGCCTAAGGACCTGGGTTCAATTCCCCAGTATCAGATGCATAAAGTGGTGAATGCATCTGGAGTTCATTTGCAGTGTGACTAGAGGCCCTGGTGAGCCCATACTCATTCTCTCTCTCTCTCTCTCTCTCTCTCTCTCTCTCTGCTTACAAATAAATAATTTTTTTTTGTTTTTGGGTTTTTTTTATTGTCCATAATGAGTTATATTATTTAGTGGGCAAACAATGAGTTGTTATCCCCAATTCCCCAATGCCCCCCCTCCCCATCCCCAATCAGCTGGATATCCTCCAATATATATGTATATATATATTTTGTTGTTGTTGTTGTTGTTGTTTTTGTTTTTCGAAGTAGGGTCTCGCTCTAGTCCAGGCTGACCTGGAATTCACTATGTAGTCTCAGGGTGGCCTCAAACTCACGGCGATTCTCCTACCTCTGCCTCCAGAGTGCTGGGATTAAAGGCGTGCGCAACCACGCCCGGCCTCCAATAATTTTTTTTAAAAAACTGATTTATAACTTATTAAGACTTGAAAAACATGGGAGAAACGTTTTTAAAAAATTAATAAAGTCAAGCCAGGCGTGGTGGCACATGCCTTTAATCCCAGCACTCAGGAGGCAGAGTTAGGAGGATCACCATGAGTTCAAGGCCACCCTGAGACTACATAGTGAATTCCAGGTCAGCCTGGGCTAGAGTGAGATCCTACCTCAGTAAAAAAAATAAATAAATAATAATAATAATAATAATAATAATAAAGTCAAAATCTATGGGGCTGAGGGCCAGGTAAAACACTTGCCTACCATGTGCAAGGCACTGGCTTGATCCCCAGCATGTACATGGACAGACATACATAAATATATATTGTTTTTTAAAACACAGATCTAGCTGAGTATCATAGCTCACACCTTTAATCACAGCATTTAGGAAGCTGAGGTAGGAGGATTGCTATGAGTTCAAGGCCAGCCTGGGACTGCCAGTATGAGTTTCAGGTCAGCCTGGGCTAGAGCGACACCCTACCTTGAAAAAAAAAATCTACAAGGCTGAGTGTGTAACTTGGTGGTGGAGTGCTTGCCTAGCATATAACAACATAAAACAAAAATTTAAACAGACTTCTTTAAAACTTAACATCGGGTATTACAACCACACAGATGTAACTTTATAACATGCAGCTCCCTATTTTGAGGACAGGTAAAGCAGAAGGGATTGCTAACTTTCCTGATAGCCTAAGTATGCCTTCCCATGTCTCCTAAACCACAATCTGCCCAGCTCCAGAACAGCTCCTGGGAAGCAGCCTGCTAGCCCTCGCTTCAAGGAAGGCCCTGGCCTTCCTAGGACATGGACTAGCAAGCATGCAGACAGGGAGGATGGTGTTTGTAAGCCTGGAGAAGTGTTCAAACAAGAAAAGGGAGGCACCCTTCCAGGAAGTGTTCCTGTATCTTAAATCCCTATCCAGTGGTCACCTCTAGCTGTTCTGGGACACTTGAAGGGCCAAGCTCCTTCCTTCCAACATGCAACATCCCTCTTCCCTCCCTGATGCGGCCCAGCCTTCTCTGCTAACCACACAATTAGGTAGCCTTCCTTCGGACAGCTCTAGGCTGCTCCTCACAGCAGCGGAGCACAGGCAGCCTCTGCACCTCACTCCATCACGGCCTTCCGGACTGTTGGGTTGATAATTTTAAAAAAATGCTTTTATTTATTTGCAAGTGGAGAGAGAGAGAGAGAGAGAGAGAGAGAGAGAGAGAGAGAGAGAGAGAGAGAGGCAGAGACAGAGACAGACAGAATGGGTGTGCCAGGGCCTCCAGCCTCTGCAGACAAACTCCATACACATGTGCAACTTTGTGCATTGAATTTACGTGGGTACTGGGACTCAAACCAGGCAAGTGCCTTAATCTCTGCACTATCTCTCCAACCCTTGGCTGACTTTTTTTTTTTTGGGGGGGGGGTTGACATTTTTAAGTGATACCCTGATAGCTGGCAGCGTCCTGCTCACCTCCAGGTCCTTTGAACAGAGATATGGCAGCTGAATGTGTGCAGCCATGGTGAATTTGAAAGAGAATCAATGGAACAGTTTGAAATCCCTGTGCGCAACTGAAGGCAGTCTTTACTTAGAGTAAAAATAGTTGATAGCTTGTGCAATACCAACTCAGATATTTAAGTCACTCTGCTTCCATAATGACATCACAGCTCGAGATAATGGCACTTATTACATGCACAACTTTAGACAAACATTAAACCTAAGCCCCACTTTTCTCTTCTATTGAACCCAAAGGTAGTGCAGTAGTTAATACTTATTTTATCTAATCAAGGTTAGTGACACTCAAATGACGGAAAACAAGGAAATCATTACCCAAATAAATATATGACTGGACAGAGCTAAACAAGAAATTCTCACCATTAGTGCTACTAGATTATATGAATAAGGTTCAAACGACAGAGTTTACTGCCAAATACGCAACTATCATAACAGCTGCAGGCCAGGGAATATGTGTAGAAATCTATTTAACTCACCTATCAAAAATTCACAATTATGTAAAATTCAATTTCTAAATGATTCTCCAGACAATTTCAAGCTGTTCTTTTCAACCCCCAAGTCCATGTGACCTGCGGAAGGCACCAGACACATCTCGGGGCTCTGCAACACACTCTGCGGCAAAGGAGCTCGGATCTGCATTTCAGCAGAGTTGCAGCTCCCTGACCAAAGCCTGCATCAGAGGACACAGGCACACAAAGCAATTCTTTAACTGTACAAGGCTGCGACTGTTCCTAGGATTAGGATCAACAACAGCCTGAACCTAAGAAAAACAAGATGAGAGAAATGAATGTGCCAATAACACAAGCCTTGACACAGACACAGACACAGACCTCTCTCTCTCTCTCTCTCTCTCTCTCTCTCTCTCTCTCTCTCTCTCTCTCTCTCTCTCAAGCAAAGTACTTCTGTCAGAGCAGGAGAGAGAAAATGCAAAACAAATAAGCAGAAGTTAGTTCAAAATGTCCTGCAGATGTCACCAACACCAACCAGTACAGATCTGGGGGCTCCAAGGTTATTTTTGTATCGCTTGGATTCCTAATAGTGTCTTCCTACCTCTCCAGTCAACCATCTGTGTACTTTAAGCAAGAAAGACAGATGGCCAATGTGTTGACACAACAAGCCCAAGGTTTTCAACTGTATTTTTTCCAGAGCCCAAAGTAATAAATTTCAGGATAATACAGTATAAATCCATGAGAAATAAATTCAAACTAACTCATGTGCCAATCAAAACACAGGAAAGCAAGCCATGCACTTATCTTTTAAATGTTTTTAAACCCTGGCATTCTCAGTTTCTAAGAATTTCACACCATTCTCAAGGTGAGCTTAGGAAACTGTCCTAGAAATAGTTCCTTAGAGCAGTTCCTTCCAGAGATCTCTAGAAATTGCCAGAGATGCAAACAATCCTCAGCTGGAAGCAGACTCAGAGGATGAGGAGCTCCCAGGATTCCCCCTTCCCTGTGAAAGCAATCTCAACTCCTATTTTTAACCTCCCTATGATGCAAACACTCGGGCCTCTCTTTCTGGTGAATGAAAGCTAGCTAGCTCATTTGTAACTACAAAATAATTTGTAAAAGATTTGAATGGAATTAATCAGATTTAATGGCAATGCTCAGGCACAAGAATGAGGCATCTGAAAAGGCAGAATCTACCTTTTCAGAATGCAAAAGCTCCCTTCCCGATTTGGGGATGGGCAAAGATTAGAGAAATTTACATTCTAACAAATTAAGCCATTCAAGTAGACTTCAACTGGGTCCTGGCCTGGTGAGTATTTCAATCAAAGGTATCACTGGGCAATAAGCCCAAAGGACTCCTATCTTCCTAAACACTTCCCAACTGATTAATTGAAAAATAATATGTTGGTAATTAAGTGCAGGTGAAAACAGCACCACCCTATACATTGGGAAAGCCTAAAAGGGTTATTAAAATTAATTATTTCCTTCAATGCCTGAATGGATTTATAACTCAAATCCACTTCTGGTTTCTTGTTGTAAAGGATTTTGCAGAGGAAGGAAAACCCACAATGTCTTGATAAGTAAACAAAAAGTCACAACTCTCTTGGGAACTTCTCATATTCTTCTTTTCCAATCAACAGTTTTTAATCCACTGGAAAAAATGCTAGGGAAGGGGACCTTTGGCAAGGAATTCAAAAACATGAAACTCTAGAGCCACCAACAGAGTCCTCACATCAAGCTCGGAGAAAATGCTGCTTTTGTCTCCGAGGCAGCCAGCGATAAAAACAGGAACTTTACAGAGAACGGATCACAACTGCACACTGGCCTGGATCACATGCCCACAATGAGCAGTGTTTCTCTCATTGTTATCCGGGGGACTTCTCTAATAATAGCGGCGTGAGTTATTCCATTTTTGTAATTCTCAAAATAAATCCCACCCTCCCCATATCAATCCACTAGTGAAAAAAAGGGGGGTTGCCGGCCACGATGTGCATGCAAGCGGCAGGTACCTCCCCCTGGAAGACGGTGGGCGCGGAGCAAGGATGAGGCCGTGCAGGTGCGGAGAACAGCCCCACGACCAAGGTGGTGTCGTGGGTCAGCGCCTGAGCTCCCGGCCTCCCTCCCCAGGACCCCCAGCGCTCCGCGGCCCCCTCCTCTCGCCTGTCACCCCGCGCCTGGCACGGTTGGAGACGGCAGCAGAGCCGCTGCGGCGCTCCGGGGGAAGGAAGAGGCTCAGTCAGGCGCCCCCCTCGCGGACGCCCGCAGCTTTGTCTGGAGCGGGCCGGGGCCGGGGCGCAGGCGGCCGGGCCGCTGCGGGAACAATGAGCCCCGGGAAAGCCGGGCGGGGGGCGCGGGGAGGGAGCCCGGCCCCCCGCCCGCCCCGGCCCCCCGGCCCCGCCCGCCCGGCTCGGACCCCCGGCCCCGGCCCGCGCCCACCTTCCGACAGCTCCAGCTCCAGCTCCGCCAGCTGCGCCCGCACGTCGGGCGGCAGCGCCGCCACCGCGGCCGGCGACGGCTCCAGGCCTCGCTCCGCCATCCCGGCTCCGCCAGCCACACTCCGGAAGACGAGAGAGCAGGCCGAAGGAGGGACGGACTGACGCGCGCCCACACCCGGCTACAGGATCCGGCTCCGGCCGCCGAGCGCCGCCGCCATGAGCGAGGGTCACGTGATCAGGACCGACTGGCCGCCAGCGGGGCCCACGGCGCGCGGGCCCACGGCGCCCTCTACTGGCCAGATCGGGAGCCACGCAGAAACACGCCGTGTCGCCATCCTCTCCACCTCTGCGGGCACACACAGGTCCCCTTCACTTACTGTAAGCCTCTGTCGCGTCTTTCCCCGTTTCCCATGATGAACACCTACCCACTTCTTCCCCGGCTTCCGGATGCCAACTTGTAAAACAAAAAAGCTGGGCCTCTCGTGCCTGTAAAGGTCATCCTCCACCTACATAGTGAGTTCGAGACCAGCTTGTGCTACATGAGACCCTGTCTCGAAATAATTTTTTTAAAAGGGAGAGCTGTAGAGATGACTCAGAGCCTCAGGAACATGCCTCCAGAGCCTATGGACCCAGGTTCAATTCCCCAGGGACCCACATAAGCTAGATGCACAAAGTGGCACATGTGCCACATGCATCTGGAATTCATTTGCAGTGGCTAGAGGCCCTGCTGTTGTGCCCATACTCACTCTCTCTTCTTCCCTCTGTTGTTCTATCTGAATCTGCTTATTAATAAATTTTTTTTAAATTTTAAAGGGCGTGGGGAGCTCACTTCTGTCTAGACTTCTAACAATTTACAAAATGACTCAACCTTTTGCCTTTATATCCCCCTTTATAGCCTCATGGGGGGTTCCAAAAACATTAATTTTAATATAAAAAGAACCAGAGTGGGAGAGATGATTGAGCAATTTAAAGGTGTTTGCTTGAAAAGTCTGAGGGCTAGGGTTTTCATGTAAAGCCAGATGCACAAAGTGACACATACATTTGGAGTTTGCAGCAGTAGGAAGTAGGCATGCCCATCTTTTTTCTCTCTCAAATAAATGAGGGGAAAAAAGTGGGTAAGGAACCCCACCCCCCAGGCATGGTGGCACAAGCATTTAATCCCCAGGCTGAGGAAGATTGCCAAGAGTTCAAGGCCACCCTGAGACTACATAGTGAATTCCAGGTCAGTTTGGGCTAGAGTGAGACCCTACCTGGGGGGGGGGGGGGGGGGAGAGAATAAAAGAGGGCCAAAACATTGTTGTATTTGTACCAGGAACTACTGGTATTTTTATTTCCCATTATCTTTTTGTCCCTAGTACTGCAAATTTCTCACATGAAGACTAATGATTGATCTGTTGTCCCGAAATTCCAGTATTTTCATTTCCTTTTTATGTTGATCCAAAGTTGGTCCTTTGCGAGACCAAGACCCCCAATATGTAATTCATGAGTAGATTTTTTTTATGTTTTGGTTTTGCTTTTGTTTATATTTTTATTTATTTGAAACAGAGAGAGAAGAAGGGAGGGAGGGGAAAGGAAGGAAGGAAGGAAGGAAGGAAGGAAGGAAGGAAGGAAGGAAGGAAGGAAGGAAGGAAGG
>PVHP010051042.1:0-11603 GCA_004024765.1 Zapus hudsonius | reverse complement strand
TCCAGAGGCATGGCCAGGAGAACCTGGCTGAATACTAGGCTATCCATGGTCCCCTGTCACAAGGACTGATCCAGATGACCCATGGAGGAGGTTAGCCAGTGGAGGGGGGAGGGGAGGGCAGTGGGGAATTGGGGATAACAACTCATTGTTTGCCCACTAAATGTTGTAACTCATTATGGACAATAAATTTAAAAAAAAAGAAATTAGAGAGGTCACAAATAAATACCTTAATGCTATACCTTAAGTCCTTGGGGGGAAAAAAACAAGTCAACCCAAAAATCAGTAGACAGAAATAATGATGATCAGGGAAAAAATTAATGGAATAGAAATGAAAAAATACATAGTATCAATGCATCAAAAAGTTGGTTCTTTGAAAGGATAAACCAGATTGAAAAACTCTTAGCAAAACTGACAGAGAAGCCCCCCAAATTATTAAACTAGAGATGAAAATTACACCATTTCAACAAATACCAGTGATATTCAGAAATATTAAGGACATGCCTTAAGAACACATACTCTACTAAATTGGAAAATCTAAAGAAATGGACGGATTTCTAAATATATATGGTCTAGCAAAATTAAAGCTTGATGAGACAAGCCATGAGCTGACTGGAGACATCATAAACCCTGGGTGGGAGAACTACTCCTGTTGTCTGGTTGAACAGATATATTATACCCACCAAACTACCCTCCAAATCTTGTATTTATGCCCATATATTAATGCTACTCTCACTTTGGGTTAAGGAAGCTTCGTTTTTAAATGTCAGTGACCCCTGGGGTGTTCCAAACTCATCCAAGTGTTGAGACGTGACAGTGTTCAGCACTAACGGAGACGTTTCTATCATACCTCCAAGACTCAGGGTCCACTGTGAAGAGGTGGTGGAAAGAAGCGAACCAAGGAAGGAGAGAGTACTTACAACTCTGTCTTCCAGACCCAAAGTGGTCTGATATCGGACCTTTCGGTGGCTGACACTACCAGGAAGGGATGATGACATCACAATAGAAGAGAGCCTTGTGGGAAGGAGGGGCTCTGGAGGGGGCAAGTGGGAGGGGGTACAATCACCATATAGTGTCTATATTCTGTAAATTGTCAATAGAAAAGAAAGATTTACCAGTAGCTAGAGGACAGAGAGGACACCACCATCGGAAGCACTGCAGCCTGGAGGAACTCTAACAGAAATGGCACAGGCAACTGCAGGAGCCAGCTTGAAATGGGATGGTTTTAGCACCGATAATCATAACAGGAGCACACTGACATGCATCCAGTCTCTTCTAATCTTTGCAGTAATAATGACTAAGAAAACCGGTCCTCCCTTTGCATTGACAGGGAGATAATACGTTATTTTTGAAATGTTGGAATGAAGCTAAAGAATGCAGCATTACACTAAGATAGTGGAGAGAACTGTGAAGATCATGAAGTTATATTGATCATCATAACCCAAGCTCAGAAAGGCAAGCGTTCCCATGCTCTTCTCTCATATATGGATCCTAGCTTCAAGTTTTCAGCTTTGTGTGTTTCTGGCAAAGGCCAGAAAACTAGAAAGGGCTCCTGACGGGGAGGTAGGCAAGGAGAGGGCTGGAGTGAAGGGTTGGTAGATAAGACCAGACGAGGATGGTCTAAGTAGGGTCAGGGAAGGGGATGGAGGAAAGCAGGGGGTGGGAGGAGGCTTAATCAAAACTAAAGAGACTCTACATAAGCCATATGGAAACCGACATGTTTGTTTAACCAATTTAAAAATATGGAAGCCAGAGCTGCCTGCATGCTCTGTGAGCTACGCAACTGGCCACCAAGGCAAGATGCTCCTACAGTGCATTGGAGGCCTGCTGCATGGCAGGATACTCACGCCTGACACTGCAAACCTAGTCAAAGCCTAGGGCTGGGAGGGTCACCAACTCTAAAGGGGAAGTTAGTTGCTACTGTTGTCTGATTCCATGGATGTACTATGTCCACCAAATTTACCTCGTAACATTTAATGTTTATGCATTGTAAGAGCATACGTTGCTCTTACAGAAGTCTCTTTTCAGATGGCAGTGACTGCTGGGGAGACCCAGAACTCATCAAGGTGCTGAGAAGTGACTAATGAGGCATCTCTACCACACCCTCCAGTGGCTCAGGGACGACAGCAGAAACGTAAAAGCTAGTGAGTGGGGAAGACCGCTTGGCACGCTGTCCCCAGACATCAAGTGAGACCTCACAGAGGCTGTCATTATCTGCACAAGACCTGCATCACACTGGGCCCACCAACAGTTGTGGATGATGGAGCAGGGGAAAAAGACATCACTAAAGATGAGGGAATAGTAGGAAAAAGTCAGGAAGTTGGTAGAGGAGATGGGAAAGGGGCAGACAGAGGAGGGTGGTAGGAGGGGTGATGTAAACTTTTAAATAAAGTTGATTTTATTGATTTCTATTTTTACTAGGAACTTTAGTATATTAACATATTGCAAATGGGCCATATTCTCATCAGGTTATCCCCTCATGCCTACTCTTCCAACCCCCATTTTATTTTATTTTTATTAAAAAAATAAAGGATAGTGCTGAGAAGAAATGACAGTGGAGTGTTCAGCACTGGGACATCTCTGTCACACTTCCTGAGGCTCGGGGTCTATTGCGGAAGAGGTGGAGGAAAGATTGTAAGAGTCAAAGGAAGGGCAGGACTGCTTCTAGACACAGAATGGCCTTGATATTCATGACTTTGCAGTGCCTGATGATACCTACACATTATGGGAGGAAAGATTATGACACTGAAACCAAACAGAAACTAATTGAGAGGGGGAAGAAATATAGGGAAGGGTGGGGAAGGAATCATAATAGTTATGGTCTATGATTATGGAAGCTATCAATTAAAGTTTTAAAAAATAGGGCTGGAGAGATTGCTCAGTGGTTAAGGTACTTGCCTGCAAAGCCTAAGGACCCAGGTTTGATTCCTCAGTGCCCATGTAAAGCCAAATGCACAAGGTGGCCCATGCATCTGGAGTTCGTTTGCAGTGGCTGGAGGTCCTGGCACGCCCATTCTCTATCTGCTTCTTTCTTTCTATGTCTCTCTCTCAAGTAAATAAGTAAAATATTTTTAAAAGAATAAAGTATCAATCCTATCTTTCCTATACTATTTATACCAATGGATGGCAGACAAAGAGCACTTTTCTTTGTAATTTTCACAGATAAAATAAGGGGTGATTTTATGAGAACCCATCTAACAGACTCATGAATTAACATTTCTAGGCACCAAGTATCCATCATTGCTGACATCACAAAAAGTGTACCTCCTAATAAAAGAAAATATGACCACTTATGATGCAGTCTTGTAAAAAAAATAACAGAATCAAAGTGGAATCTGATTATATCTCTAGATCAGTGCCATCCAACAGAAACACAATGAAGCCATATAAATAGGGGGTCTTTTGGTTCATGTGGGGGTATGTGCCTCCTCCTGAGCCCTTCCAAACCTGGAGATTTCTCCATGATGGAGGTTCTCTCTATCTCCCTGTTCCTTTCCAGCCTGGCAAGGAGGAGAATTCTCAGGCTTCAGTCTTTCAGCTGGCCTCATCCCTGGATCTTAATTGCCCTACAATAAACCTCATAATTCATTAGAAAAAGACAAAGGAGGAAAAATACAGAAAAATCTTAAATGTAGTATTTAGACATGCACAAGTATTAAAACTGTAAGAAAAGCAAGGTAAATAAATAAATAAAAACAAATACTAAGATTGTGGTTACATTTGAGAAGGAAATGGTTTTAATCAGAATAGAGTGCATGAGGAGCTCCTGAGTAAACCAACAATGCATCAATTTCTTGCCCTGGATTATATCATAATTCATAATTATTCTATCACTTGCTTTAAAGTTGTCCATATTTGTTATGGTTTACAATGAAAAAGTATAAGTTCAATAAAAAATATTTGATAGAAAAATTTTAAATACAGCTGGAGAGATGGCTTAGCAGTTAAGGTGGTCACCTGCAAAGCCTAACAACCCGAGTTCAATTCCCCAATACCCATGTAATGCCAGATGCACAAAGTGGTGCATGCATCTGGAGTTCATTTGCAGCAGCTGGAGACCCTGGTGCACCCACTCTCTCTGTCTCTCTTCTCTCTATCTTTCTCTGCTTACAAATAAATATTTTTAAAAGAACATTTTTAATTAGTAGGTATGAGTCTCTGCCTAACCCCAAACTTTTTAGAGTGTAAATTTGCTGTCATCTTTAATAAATTATATGTATATTAAACAATTGTGTTTCCCTTCTTTAAAAAATATTTATTTGTAAGCAGAGAGAGAAGAGAGAGAGAGCGAATGGGCACACCAGGGCCTCTAGTCACTGCAAATGAATTCCAAATGCATGTACCACTTTGTGCACTGGCTTTATGTGGGTATGGGGGAATTGAACCTGGTTGCTAGGTTTTTTGGGCAAGCGCCTTAACTGCTGATCCATCTCTCCAGCCCTTCTGCTTTTTTTTTTATTGTCCATAATGAGTTACATTATTTAGTGGGCAAACAGTGAGTTGTTATCCCCAATTCCCCGATGCCCCCCCCCTCCATCCCCAATCAGCTGGATATCCTCCTCCGTGGGTCGTCTGGATTAGTCCTTGTGACAGAGGACCATGGATAGCCTAGTATTCAGCCAGGTTCTCCTGGACCTAGTATGTTGTTACTGAGGGGTGCCATGCCTCTGGATAGTCTCCCCCACCACGGCTCTCACAATCTTTCCGCCCCCTCTTCCACACAGTTCCCTGAGTCGTGGTGGATGAGTATTAAGGCTGCTTTATTGTTGTGAGCTTAGGGGTCTTTGTGTCAAAAATCATTGATTTCTGTCTCACTGGCTTATCCTGTATTGATTGAATGGCAGTGGCTGTGGGTCCCTTGTTCATCCCATCATTCTCTGCGGGGTTCTATATGGATCCTCCACAAGATGACTGTGGTGGCTCCTCTCTTGCCAGGATCTCAGCTATCCGCCTACGGTCAGTTGGTAGGGTTAGATGGGCCCCAGCTCTCTTATTGCATCCTGAAAAACACAAACATAATCTCCATCGGAGAGTGAGGTCAGTGTAGGTTAACAAATATACACAATTCTGGATTACCTAGATTCTATTTTTAGTAGTCTCCCCGTCAATCACTCCCATGGTGCATCTTGTCTTGGGAGCCCTAGAGTATGGGATCTGGTGCCTATTGCCCTGCATCCCAAGTTCCAGTCAAGGGCTCCCCCTCACTAAGTGGAAAATTTGGCCAAATTGGGAATGGCTTAAGCACGAGGTTAAACCATATTAGGTTCAAAAACATAAAATCCTCACGAGCATACTGTAACCTATTGAGAAAGTAGTGGGAGTTGACTGGCAAGAGGGGCCATGAGTGTTAGGGGAGAGTCTAAGCCTGTGAACAATTAGATCAGTCTGACAACCCCTGGCTCCAACCACCGGTTCCTTCCCTCACTGAGATGTTGACCAAAGCGACCCACGAGGTTCCAACAAGACAGAATTCTGGCAAAGCTCTTGAGTGCCCTCCCCTGGCCTGAGGCAAAACCCTGTTGCTGAAGAAACCACAGAATGCCATAGACCAGCATCAAGTGACCCTTCGAGGTCTGGAACGGTATCCAGCTCCCAGAAGGCAGTTAGTGTAGTACTGGAAGGCACTGCACAGGCTTCCAGGGGAAACTGATCAACGACAGCTGGAGTAAACAGAGACCACTGACATGAAACACAATCTGCAGCCATGAGTAGGCTGACCACACCTCCTACTGGGAGGGAACAATGAACCAAGAAAGGAGCACTTGTGTAATGGAGAAGCCTGAGCCTGGGGGAGACAATCAACAGCCCTTCTGCTTTTTAAAAAATATTTTTATTTATTTATTTGCAAGCAGAGACAGAGAGGAACAGAGAGAGAGAGAATGGGTGCACCAGGACCCCTAGCTACTGCAAACGAACTCTAAATGCATGCACCACTTTGTTCTTCTGGCTTTACGTGGGTACTGGGGAACTGAACTCAGGTTGTTTAGTTTTTGAAGGCAAGCACCTTATCTGCTAAGCCATCTTTCCAGCCTCTTTTTTGGCCTTTTCAAAGCAGGATCTCACTCTAACCCAGGCTGACCTGGAACTCATTCTGTAGCCCCAGGCTACACTTGAATTCACGGTGATTCTCCTCCCTTAGCCTCCTGAGCACTGTGACTAAAGGTGTGCATCACCATGCCTGGCTCAAGAATTTCTTTTTATTGAGAACTTTAATATATGAAAATCTGGCAAACTGGTCATATTCCCATTGAGCTACACTACCCCACCCTGAGAGCCCTCCTCAATGGGGTTATCAGTAATCACTGTGGTCAGTGGTGGGCAGGCGATGCCTGAGTATACCTTCCCGCCCTATGGCTCTTACATTCTTTCTGCCCACTCTTCCATAATGATCCCTAGCCTTGTCGGGAATGTTATAATTCTCCTTAAGTGTTGAGCTTTGCAGCCTCAGATTGTCTGCTTGGCTACATTTTGAGTCTTCTCAGTGTCTAGTGCATCTAGAAGGGGCTCTCAGGCCATCAGTGAGAGCAGCACTCATATTTAATCAGCCACTTCCTCTGTAATGATCTTTGGACCCTGGAAGGTGTGATAGAGAGGACTTGTCTCGTGCTAGGCTTTCTTTTCCTGTCATTCTGACAGGTGGGTCTTGGGTCTCCCCACTCTTTGCTTCCCTCTGTAAAAAGCAGATTCTCTAGCAAAGAGAGCAGCATGGACCAAAGAGGTGAGCATAGTGTGATGGTTCGGTTTTGTTGTCAACTTGGTCATTTTAATGATCTTGGGTGAGTCTCTGAGGATGTTTATAGGAAGGCAGCCTCTCAGTAGGGGGGGAGGGTGTAAGGATGCTCAGGGAAGCTGGAAATGAACATCCCTTCCTGTATGAGGTGCAGAAAGGAAATTCCAGAGGCTCGGGAAGCATTAAGTCTGGAAAAGGGTTGCAAGACCCACCCTAAGGCTATATAAAGGGAAAGAAATTCTCTCCTTGGCCCCCTGCCTGTTTTGCTTCTGTGTGTGGTGTTGGTGATGGGTTTCTCTCTCTACTTGGGCCTGTGAAAGGGAGCCAGCCACTTTTGCTATTATGGAACTTCCCCTGGATCTGTAGATTCAATAAATCCTTTCCTCCCTTAAACTGTGCCTGGTTTGGAGATTCTTCCCAGCGGTGTGTGGCTGACTAGGACACATAGGTATTTAGAAGACTTTAGGTGGCCATAAACTCCCCTTTTAGTCAAAGAACAGTGGAAGGTCCTTTCTAGGACCTATGACCTTCTAAGCCATTGGCTTCTAACTTGATTCTCAGTACCAGCTAGGAATTCCCTCTCACCGAGCACCCCTCGTGTCCAATCAGAGAGTACTTGATGACCCCCATGACCTATGTGCCACTATTGCATGGGTGGGTATATCTGGCCTGCAGGTTGATTTTGGAGCTTCCACTGCTTGTTCATGCTGCAGCTCACATAGTGCTTTCCAGCACTGTGTCCTACCCCAAGCTCTTAACACTGCCAGCTCTACTCCTAGTTTGGGGTCTTCTAAAATAAATACCCTTACTCTTATTCAAGCCTGACACTTTTTTACTCTCTTCTGGAATCCTGACCAATCAATCATCACCCCTCTTTATACCTGACTTACTAACTTAACAAATCGTTAACAATTAATTACCTCGTGATGCACGTGACGTTGGAAGGACCATTGGCTTAGCAGGTAGCACTTCCTGTGCAACCACATAAACATCTGGGCATAGCCACGGACATCTGTAATCCCAGTCCTATGGGGGCAGAGCCTGGAGAATCACTGGGGCTCACCAAAGTGTCCAATCCCTGAGCCAGTGTTCTGGCCTCTGCACATGCGAGCATGGGGCATGAAGAAGGAGAAAGCAAGCCACAGCTAGGATGCAATATCTTTCCACTAATCAAGCTTCTTGAGATAGCTCAGCAGTTAAAGGCACTTGCTTGCAAAGCCTATAGTCTGAAGTTCAATTCCCAAGCCCCCACATAAAGAGCCATCAGTTAAACCTGTAACCTAAAAAGTTCTAAGTCACCAGAATTCTGGCCAGAAGGATTCTAGCAAGAAAACCAAGGTGTCTTCTGGTCTTTAGTGTGTGGTTTTCCAGTCCTACAACACTAACCCCCACCCAGTGGTCTTTCTTACACAAACCATGTTTTTGGAACAAGAGGTGTGTCTGGAAAATAGTGGGCACTAAGTTGGTGCTAAGTCAACGAAAGCAGAAAACCTGACTCCATCATCTTGAAGCATTTTGAAAACACCCGTGCTCTAAAAAGGGGAGAGGATACCTGGCACTCCCAGCACTCGGGAACCAGGAGGATAGCTATAAGTTCAAGGCCAGCCTCAACTAGGGTGAGACCCTACCTGGAAAAAAAAAATTAAAAAGGGACAGGGTGACAATTACTACAAAATCTCCAAAAGACTTTGATATCCACTGAGTTCAAATTTCTAAAATGTCTAACTTCCTGGACAAATGGAAGAAAATTCAGTTCAGGGGTTAAAAGGTGAAAGAGAACAAAAGGTACATATGTAAATATCCAAGGCCTTCAAATCATTTGGGAAAACAATCCAACATAAGGCATCCCAACTGACATCTATGCTACTTGGTATTTCCACACAGAGGAATGTGATTAGGTGCAGGAAGTGTGACATTAGACCACAGTTGATAAAGTCTTCCTAGTACATAAATGTAGAAATAAAAAGGAATTTGGGGCTGGGAAGATGGCTCAATGGTTAAAGGCACGTGCTTGCAAAGCCTGCCAGCCTGAGTTCCATTGCCTAGTACCCATGTAAAGCCAGATGCACAAAGTGGCACATGTATCTGGAGTTTGTCTGCAGTGCCCTGGAACACCCATTCTCTCTCTCTCTCTCCCTCCCTTCCTTCCTCCCTTTCTCATAAGTCAACTTATTTTTCAAAAGAGAATGTGTGTGTTTAAAAACAGCCTCAGTAGCCGGGAGTGGTGGTGCACACCTTTAATCCCAGCACTCGGGAGGCAGAGGTAGGAGGATCGCCATGAGTTCAAGGCCACCCTAAGACTACATAGTGACATAGGTCAGCCTAGACTAGAGCGAGACCCTACCTCGAAAAAAAAAAAAACAGCCACAGATAACTTTGCATGTATAAGAGCAGGGATAACATGAAATAGACCTCTGAGCATGGCACCCTTCAGTATCAACACACTTGGGCCAGGAGGACCGGGCTGAGTACTAGGCTATCCAGGGTCCCCTGCCACAAGGACTGATCCAGATGGCCCACGGAGGAGGATATACAGCTGATTGGGGATGGGGAGGGGGGCATTGGGGAATTGGGGATAACAACTCATTGTTTGCCCACTGAATAATGTAACTCATTATGGGCAATAAATATATATTTAAGACTTAAAAAAATAGACCTCTGATTTTACTACAGCTTCCTGTGGAAATTAAAACTGGAGAAATAAAATTTAGCTCATTTCCAAAGTCCTAAAATTTGGATTGAGCCTCAAATGCAATTATAAAGGATTTATGTAGACATTCAGAGAGGGGGAGAAACAATTTCTGAAGTAATCAATTTGTTCCAGTACAACATATTTTATAAATATTTAAGGGCTGTAGAGATGACTCAGTGGTTAAAGGTTCTTGCTTGCAAAGCCTGTCAACCCAGGGTTCAATTCCATAATATCTACATAAAGCCAGATGCACAAATGGCATAGGCATCTGGAGTTTGTTTGCAGTGGCAAGAGGTCCTGGTGTACGGATTCTCCCTCCCTCCCTCCCTTGTCTTCCTCCCTCCTTTTCTTCCTCCCTCCCTCTATAATGGGAGAGCTGGGGTTCCCAGAAAGTTGGGGTTCCCAGCTAATTCCAATGTACCTTAAAATTTAAGAGTACCCAGATTCTTGTTCTATAAAATTAAAAAAATTAAAATTAGCCGGTGTGGTGGTGCACGCCTTTAATCCCAGCACTCGGGAGGCAGAGGTAGGAGGATCACCGTGAGTTCAAGGCCACTCTGAGACTACACAGTGAATTCCAGGTCAGCCTGGGCTAGAGTGAGACCCTACCTCAAAAAAAAATTAAAATTATATAGACCACCAGAGGATAAAATATAGTGGGAGACTATTTAAAAGCAAGGACAGAAGTTACCGAGCTCTCCAGCCATTAGTGAGGAGAGAGCACATGGGAGAGGTTTGAGCCTCATATGTATAAAATCTGTGCTGGCCAGCCAAGCAAGAGAAAAAAGGGAAGCTATTAGAGGGATCCCATCATGAGGAAAAAAGGTTCATGCGGGGGAAAATTCCCGAGCGGGCCTTACCTAGGTCTGGAGATTCAGATGTCTCTGCTGGACAGCCATGACTTTCCCAGGTGACTAGATCTCTGGCCCAGGTGAGCCAGAGAGACAGCTGGTTGGTCAATCTTTGACCAATCAGTTTCAGGATTAGGTTTGAACTCTAGTAAGACACCTCCCACTCAAGGGGAGGGGTCAGGTAAGGCAAGAGATAGTGGAGCCTGCCTGCAAGCACAAGTCAAAGGACCCTCCTGGTTACCTTTGGGTCCCAGTCACCCCAACCTGTCACAATCCCCCTTCTGAAGAAGTAACCCCATTGTTGTTAGGGTATTGAATCATTCATGAGAATCATTCATGAAAAAAATCACCAAAAAGAAAAAACTAGATACATGCTCCTAAGAAAAATCAAACAAGACCCATGATCCTATAACCACCTTGAACCTGTGTTCCAAAACAAAAGCGCCCTCCCTGGGCTTTGGCCTGGGCTTTTGAAAATCGCGCTGGGGAGGGGGTTAAGGATCATGGCAACATTGTGTGAGGTCATAGGGGCCAATCTGTCTGCCTACTGAGGATCTCTCTCCTAAACTCACACATTTCCTTCTCTCTTAAAAACACCGCAACTGCTGTTGGGGAAATAAGGCTGATGACTCTCTGATCTTTTTCTACTTCCTACTGAATAGGATATGGAATAATAGCAGATGGGGTATCTCTCAAAAGGGCCCAAGAGACCTGTCAGTCACACATCACATTGCCAAGATTTTGTCCTGCCTAATTGTGAGGCAGGCAGAGGTAGGAAGTGGGGAGTGTTCCATTCTTATAGGGTGGTTCAAACCATCCAGTGTAGATGGTGTCAGATTGTTGTAAAACCATCTGGCTGTAAGCAAGCAGAAATAAAGTTAAAACAATAGAGTATACATGGTTCAAAGATAAGTAAGATAATTACAAAAATTATGATGAGTATGATATTCTTTCACATGAAAAACTTGAGATCCGCTCCCAGAATTGTTCACCCAATAGCACTGTAGTGTCTGACATGGTCTGAATCTGTTTCTGTAAATCTTATAAAGCAGAGGAGACATTAGCAGAGTTATCAGGAATGTATACACAGCATTAACTTTAATAGTGACACACGTGCCCTCTTGGGCAGCTGTAAGGATGTCTAGAGCCATGTGATTTTGTATGATTGCTTTCCTCATCATTTGAACTTCAGAAGGAGGGAAATTCCCTCAGTCATGTCATTTAAAGCCCGTGGGGCATATTTCATGAGGGAGTTTCAATGTGTCAGATTACATCTTCTAATCCAATGGATGGAATAAAAACTGAGACTAAATGATCGTATCATTGGAAAATG
>PVHP010051041.1:0-11577 GCA_004024765.1 Zapus hudsonius | reverse complement strand
ATCAGTGTAGGTTAACAAATATACACAATTCTGGATTACCTAGATTCTATTTTTAGTAGTCTCCCTGTCACTCACTCCCATAGTGCATCTTGTTTTGGGAGCCCAAAAGTACGGGATCCGGTGCCTATCGCCCTGAATCCCTAGTTCCAAACAAGGGGTCCCCCTCACTGAGTGGAAAATTGGTCGAATTTGAAAGCTGAGAATAGAACGTCGCATATTCTCCCTCATATGCGGTATTTAAACAGGATAACCATTTTCTTTATGCAGACTAGAAAAATGAAGTGTGATGTTATGAATGTGGGGTAAGGGATGGGGGAGGGGAATGGCTCATACCAATAAATTTTATATATTTGTGGGGAGGGAGTTGAGGTAGGGTCTCACTCTAGCTCAGGCTGACCTAAATATCACTCTGTAGTTCCAGGCTGGCCTTGAACTCACAACTATCCTCCTACATCTGTCTCCTGAGTGCTGAGTTACCATGCCTGTCAAAATATGTTTATTTTAATAAAGAACAACTGTGGGACTGGAAAGATGTCTCAGCAGTTAAGATGCTTGCCTGCAAAGGCTAAGGACCCAGGATAGATTCCCCAGTACCCATGTAAAACCAGATGCATGAGTTGGCACATGCATCTGGAGTTCATTTGTAGTGGCAAGAGGTCCTGGCATGCCCATTCTCTTTCTCTCTATCTGCCTCTTTCTCTCTCTCAAATTGTTCATGATGCCTTGCCTTTAGTTTCAGGAACATTGCAAAGGGTTTATAGAAAGATATACAATATACCCAAGGGCATAATAAATTTATATTTTCCTTTTTTTTAATTTATATTTTCAATCTCTTTATATTTTACATTTTAGTATTTATTTGCCTCAAAGAAAATTTTTCTTCTTCCAAACCGTAAAGCAATTCCCCAGAGAGAACTTGGTGTAGTTTTTTTTGATAAAGTCTTAAAAATATATTTCTCCATCAATTTCTGAGACATTGGCAGTGTTTCAGACAATGCTGCAGAATTTAATAGCATGAGCCAACTTTATGTACTTTCCCCTTATTGTTAATTAATTGCTAATTAGTAATTGTTAATATAAATAGTTATATTGAAAAAGTAGATATAGTTCTATATAAGGGCAAAGGACTGCAATTAGTTTCAAAATCTTAGAACTAACTACAATTCTAAGACTTAATCTTGGAGAATAAGAAGGCAAATAATAGAAGGAAAAAATTCTTTGTGTGTGTGTGTGTGTGTGTGTGTGTGTGTGTGTGTGTGTGTGTGTATGGGCACACCAGGACTGCTTGCCACTGAAAACAAATGCCAGACACTTGCATATTTATCTGTATCCAGCTTACATGAATGGGTGACTTGGGAATGAACTAGGACTGGCAGGCTTTGCAAGTACCTTTAACCACTGAGCTGTTTTCCCAAACCTTTTTAATTAAGGACTAAAGCAATTGAATATAGTAATATACTAAAATATTACATTAAAATACAAATATGAATAAAATATTATAGTGTCAAAATAGTATATACATATATAAATCCAATGTGTCCTAGGGTAAAGAAAGGAAAATCCATTCTGAAATGCTTATCATTTTAGACCAGTGGTGGTACATACTTATAATCCCAGGACTCAGGAGTCTAAGGCAGGAGGATCTTGTGTTCAAGGCAAACCTGGGCTATATAGGGAATTCCATGTGAGCCAATGGTATATAGTGAGACTCTGTCTCAAAACAAAGCAAAACATAATACCTTTCAACTTGGCAAAAGCATCTTCCCTTCATACTACACAGCAAAATTAATTCCAGCTGAATTGAAAAACAGATATAAAATATTAAATGATGAAAATCAGAAGAAAATAGAATTGAATACATAATAAGCCACCAGAGGGTAATTACTTTTTAGGTAGAAACAAACAAAAAAAAAACTCAAAAGAAAATATGAGCAGATTTTTATAAAATAACCAAAATATGCCACATGTACCTGAGAATGCAGTGGACTGTGTCTTGGTGAGCGTAAAACCCCCAAACAAGCATCACTAAGAAATGCAGGAGGGCTGGAGAGATGGCTCAGCGGTTAAGGCACTTGCCTCCAGTGCCTAAGGCCCTGGGTTCAATTCCCCAGGACCCACATAAGCCAGACCCACAAGGTGGTGGCCCTGGTTCTCTCTCTCTCTCTCTCTCTCTCTCTCTCTCTCTCTCTCTCTCTCTTTCTGCTTGAAAATGAATAAATAAAATATTAAAAAAAAAAAAAAGAAATGCAGGAACACAGGAAGATTTAGTTAGTTCCTGCAGCAGTTAAGGAGTGCACAGAAGTAACATCCAAAGCGGTGCTCTCCTCATACAAAGCAAGCATAAGGGTTTCATTCAGTGAGCCAAAACATATTCACTTTAGAGGTAGGTACAATCTTAAGCAGTTTCAGTTTAAGGTCATAGTTAAAAAGAAGAAAAGATGGTGGGCATGCTCAAGCCAAAATCATGGAGCATATGTTGAAAGGGTTAACATGGTGGATAGGAACACTTTTGGACATGTTCACCTTGTGCTATAAGGATGGCAGACCGGAAAGCTTTCTGGGCATGCTCAGCTTTTTCCAAGAAGTTTTAGCTGAAACAAAGGGAAAGGAAACTTGGAATGTGTGTGTGTTAATGTGGAGTTTCCCCCAAAGTGCCTGCCTCCCTTATTAGCCAATGTAACAATAGAAGGGAAAATATCAGCCAAAAGTGTAAAGGGTTAGTATCTTTCTTAGAGTTCATACTAGTTGATAAATTTACACTAACCCTCAAAGAAAGGGATCGCCCAATGATTCATCAGTGTGAACAAACAAGTAGGAAAACATGTTCAGTTTTAGTAGTAATCAAAGAACTGCAAACTATGACAAGAAAACATCCATTTTCACTTGGGAACTATATTTTTTTGGGGGGGAACTTTTTTTTCCAGTTTTTCTAAAGTAGGTTCTCAATCTAGCCCAGGCTGACCTGGAATTCACTATGTAGTCTCAGGCTGGCCTCGAACTCACAGCAATCCTCTTACCTCTGCCTCCCGAGTGCTGGGACTAAAGGCGTGCACCACCATGCCCAGAAGGAGCTATGTTTTAAACCATAATATCACATAAGTAAAGGAACCAGGAATGTAGCTCAGTGGTAGGACTCTTGTCTAGCAGATGCAAGGTCCTTGGTTTGATACCTAGCACAGCAAAACCCACACAAAATAAGGATATTATGAACAGGTTCTGTCACTGGTTGCTAGAATCTTGATAAGCTTTTATACTCTTTAACTTAATAATTCCATTCTTATAAATATTTCTGGAGTAATTAGATTAATGCTTAACCCAACTGATTCTGCTCACCAGGAAGTTTTACTGAGCTATGGACATCAGAGGCTTAAAAATTTCAGAAACTAGGCTGGGGAGGTGACTCAGCAGTTAAAAGCACTTGCTTGCACCTGCCAGTCCAGGTTCAGTTCCCCAGTACCAACATAAAGCCAGATACACAAAGTAGCACATGTATCTGGAGTTCGTTTGCAGTGGCAAGAGACCCTGTTATGCCTATTTTCTTTCTCTCTTCTACTGTTCTCTCTCTCTCTTTCTGCTTACAAATAAAAAAAATTTTAAAATATAGTAACTTTAAAACTAAAAAGTGCAGTTTTAGAAAATTTTAAAGTCAAAAAAAAAAAAAAAAGACATTGCCAGGCGTGGTGGTGAAAAACCAAAAAAAAAAAAAAAAAAGACATTTGGAAAAAACTGGACAGTAAGGATGTGGTTTTTTTTTCTCATCTCTTTGTCATTTTTAACTTTTTATTGTTTGAATTTCCATGTTTGTAGATGATATATATTTTTGACTTGTCTGTTTTTGAGACAGGGTCTTATGGGGTCTTCCTCTCTTAGTCCCTCATGTGATGGAATTGCAGGGGTGCACTACCACAACTGTCAATATATTTCTTTTTTGTGTATGTATGTGGACACGTGTGAAGGCCAGAGCTTAATGTCAGCTGTCTTCTTTGATCATTCTAAACTTTTTTTTTTTTTTTTTGAGGTAGGGTCTCACTGTAGCCCAAGCTGACCTGGAATTCACTATGTAGTCTCAAGGTGGCCTTGAACTCCTTATGATCCTCCTGAATGCTGGGATTAAAGGCATGTGCCACCACACCCGGCTAGAAACGTTTTTGAAAAAATGAATCAGAGTGTCTCACTTGCACCCAGAGCCTGCCAATTCAGTTAGTTTAGCTATCCAGCTGGTGCCGGGAATCCCGTCTCTGACTCCTGAACAGTGTGGTCTTGTAGGCAGGCCACCATACCACCCAGTATTTAGTTTATGGAGATGTGGAAGCTGGGAAGCAGAGCACTCTGCTCCCCATGCTTGTGCGGCAAACACTTCATCCACTGAGCCATATCCTCAGCCCCAGTGTATGCATATTTTTAATCCTGTCTACTAGGAAAAACCAGATCAGTAAATACTGTACTTTTTTATTTTTGTCTGGCCTTTTAGTGGCCAGGATGTTAGGCTTCTACTTTTTCACTGCTCAATAGAATGGCTCATTCATTCTGTTTTTCTCAAGAGCTCATTAATATTCTTTGGATTTCAGCTTCCCTATAAAATAAATACAATAAACTGCACTGTTTTTTCTAGCTATCTCACAGGAATAATCAATGTCTTTAGAATCCTTGATGTTCCTTTCTATAAAAGGCCTAACAGAATAGTCTCCCTGGCACTGACTAGTCCCTGTTTTCTCCTCGTTCTTGACAATATTAAATATGCAAAGAAGCAATCCAAAGCTATTAATCTGCCCTGTTAGCAGTTGGTAATTTGGTCCAGATTTAATTCTATTAAGAGATTGATTAAATTAGCCTTTTGCTACATGGAATTCCTTGCTTGTCTCATTCCTTCTCTATTCTCAGTCCCCAGCCCTTGCTTACCAGAATAGGGAAGACTCCTACAAACCACACTCCATGGGCTGTGCTTGCACAATTGTATGTTTGCAAAATATATAATAGCTTGCTCATCCTCTATGATTGCCTTCAAAGCTGGAAACAGTAAATCCTCCTTTACAGATTTAACCAGCTCTGGGGGTGGGCATGAGCAACCCTTATTTTTAGCATTTGTCAATTTCTGTACTATAAATACACTGTGGCCAATTTAAAGCTATGATGAAATATCAGAGTTTGGATGAGAGGCACAGTAGGTCACCATTGCATATAGTTTCAATTCATGTAAGTAACCTCAACATCCTACATAATTGTAAAATGTAGGGAAATAAAAAGTAATGACTTTGGGGGCTAAGGAAGTGGCTTGCCTTGCAAGCATGAGAACCTGAGTTTAATCCCCCAAACCCATATAAAAATGCCAGGTATGATGGTGTATGCCTGTAATGCAGGCTGGGGAGGTGGAGGCAGAAGGATCCCTGGGGCTCACTGGCCAGCCAGTGTAGGCTAACTGGTGAGCTCCAAGCTGATGAGAGATCCTGTTTCCAATGAGGTACATGGTGTTCCTAAAGGTGACACCCGAAGTTGTCCTCTGGCACACACACACACACACACACACACACACACGCACGCACGCACGCACGCACGCACGCACGCACGCACGCGCACACACACAGTGTTTAATAGCTCACAGTATCCTGAAAATTTAGCAGTTGGCTCTTGAACAATCTTGAACCATTTCTAGCATATCACTGGTTTAAGTTTCCCCTGAGTGTGGAACAAAACCTAGTTTGGAAACTTTTAACAAGTGAGTCTTGTCTCTAGAGCAAATCTTAACCCAAATACACAGAAACTGGATGCAGATTAGATTATCAGTGTTCACTGAATATTGGAATGTACTTGGCATTGTGCCAGGCTCAGAGACTGCAAACAATATTAAAAGCTCTTCCACTATCTTCCCTATGTCAATGAACAGCATCTCCATTTTTCTAGTTTTTTAAAAAATATTTTTATTTATTCATTTTTCAAGCAGAGAGAGAGAGAGAGAGAGAGAGAGAGAGAGAGAGAGAGAGAGAGAGAATGCACCAGGGCCACCACCTTGTGGGTCTGACCCTTGTGGGTCTTGGGAATTGAACCCAGGGCCTTAGGCACTGGAGGCAAGTGCCTCAATCTCTGAGCCATCTCTCCAGCCCGTTTTTTTTTTTTTTTGAGTAAAAATCTTAGGGTTATATTTGGCTGCCCTCTTCCTCTCATGTCTTGTCGTGTCGCAAGTCCTTTTGCACATCCTGATAGCTCTATGTTCAAATATATCTACATTCCAGCTGCTTCTCACTCCTCCACCTCTAGCCTGTGTGAGCTACCTCACTTCTCTAGATGACTGCAGTCCTGCCCTAAATATCTGCTTGCATCCTTGCGCTCCTGTAATCTAGTCAAAAAATTCAGGCGAAGTCCTTGAAGCTGTCTGTTTTTCCTTTGCTCAGCGTATTTGTTTATTGTCCACGCCTACCCCCATACTAGAATACAATCTACACAAAGCCAGCAACAATTGTATTGTTCACTAAAAACTCCTAGTGTCTAGAAATTTGTCTGGCATATGCAGGCGCTTAATAAATGTTTATCAAGTGAATGAACCAATATATGCTGTCAAGGAGTTTAAAGGTTTGTAACCAGAGTGACTACATTTCCTGTTTTCAGATTCCAGTTTCCTAGTTACTGATCCCTAACACTTGTTGCCATCATCTGTGGCTCTGGCCTGCTTGCAAAGATCTCTGTCAGTTACTAGCTCAGTCCTGCCACTTTTGTCTTACTTTTTTTTTTTTTTAATTGTTGTCAGGTATAGGTTGTCTTTCACTTTTTTGTTTGCTTTTTTAAAAAATATTTTATTCATTTTCAAGCAGAGAGAGAAAGTGAGAGAGAGAGAGAGAGAGAGAGAGAGAGAGAGAGAGAGAGAGTACCAGAGCCACCACCTTATGGGTCTGGCTTATGTGGGTCCTGGGGAATTGAACCCGGGGCCTTAGGCACTGGAGGCAAGTGCCTTAACCTCTGAGCCATCTCTCCAGCCCACTTTTGTCTTACTTGACTAGGATTCTCCTTACATAGATCCCTCTGTTTCTTTTTCAAATCTGTGAATTAATACAACTTCATGTCTCTGCCTAAGAGAACTTTTCCCTTTACTGTCTGAGCTTTGAATTCTTTTTATTTTTTGAGAGAGAGAGAGAGTGTGTGTGTGTGTGTGTGTGTGTGTGTGTGTGTGTGTGTGAGAGAGAGAGAGAGAGAGAGAGAGAGAGAGAGAGAGAGAGAGAGAGAGAGAGAGAGAGAGACTCGTTATATAGCCCAAGCTGTCCTGGAACTTGTGATCCTCTTGCTTCAGACTCCCAGTTGCTGGGATTCCAAGTGTGTACCATCATGCCAGGCTTCTTCTTATTTATTTATCTATTTATTTATTTATTTTGGTGTGGGGAACTGAATCCAGGGCCCCTTCTTGCTAAGCTCTTCCATTGAGATACACACCTAGGTCTGAACTTTGGATGTGATATACTCTATTGTGACAGATGATATAACAAAATATATTGTCATTACAATCATCAAAAATAAAAACTAGGGCTGGATAGATGGCTCAGCAGTTAAAGCATTTGCCAGCAAAGTCAAACTACCCAGGTTTGATTCCCCAGTACCCAAGTAAAGCCAGATGTACAAAGTGGCCCATGCCTCTGAAGTTCATTTGTAATGGTTAGAGGCCCTGGTGTACCCATTCTCTCTTTCTCTCCTCTCTCTCTCTCTCTCTCTCTCTCTCTCTCTCTTTCCTCTCTGTGTGCAAATAAATAAATAATAAAAACGTTTAAAAATTAAATAAAATTAAGAAAAATAAAAATGAAAGCTAAGTGTAGTAGTGTGGCTTTAACCCAAGAACTTCAGAGATGGAAGCAGAAGGGACATGAATTCAATACCAGCCCTGGGCTACATAGCAAGTTCAAGACCAGCCTTGATTATGTAGTGAGAACCTGTTTCAAAACAAGTGAACCAACGGATGAATAAACAATTAAAATGTGTGGCAGTGCTAACTTGTAGTTCCAGAAACTCGGGAGGCTAACACAAGATTGCTTGAGCCAATCTTGAGGCCAGCCTGGGCAACATAGTAAAAACTCCTATTAAAAAAAAATAAATAGGACCGGGCAGGGTGGTGCACACTTTTAATCCTAGCACTTGGGAGGCAGAGGTAGGAGGATCATGGTGAGTTCAAGGCCAGCCTGAGACTACATAGTGATTCCAGGTCAGCCTGGCCTAGAGTGAGACCCTACCTCGGAAAAACAAAAACAAAAGTTAAAAAAAAGTAAATCAGGTGTGGTGGTCACACCTATAATCCCAGCACTAAGGAGGCTGAAGTAAGAGGATTGCCATTAGTTCAAGGCCAGTCTTGTCTACATTGTGAATTCCAGGTCAGTCTGGGTTAGAGTGAGACTCTGTCTCAAAAAAAAGGGGAGGGCAGGGAGTTGGCTTACAGGTAAGTGCTTGCTGCACAAGGGCCTGAATCCAATCCCCAACACCTACATAAAGTAGACATTGCTGTGCATGCCTATAACCCAAGCACTAAAGTGGATAGAGAGACAAGGATCATTGGGGCTCCCTGGTCAGCCAGTCTAACCAAACAATGAGCTCCAGGTTTAGGGAGATCCTACTGTCTCAGGGAAATAAGGAAGAAGAGTGAGAGAGGACAGCCGTAGTCCTCCTCCAGCCTATCCGAATATACACACGAGGCGTGGGCATTTGTATGTACACACACATTTGCATATGCCACACAAGCACTCATACCACACACTACTCACAAGCACGAAAGTTCAAATGGTTTATTATAAAGATAACAATTCTTTTAGTAACTGGATAGGCAATTACTTATCTGTCAACCCTCCTGCTACCTACATAAGAGAAAATCCCTATAAAATTCTTAGGTTCAACAAACATACACACACACAAAATTAAACAGTTTAGAGGTAGGCTATCAGTGATTGTTAGATTTCAAGATTCCCTCACTACCTACTTACATTTCTCAAGCATTTTGCAAAAATCTTGGCATAGCTAGGACCAGCTTGAGAGGTATCCTTAGCTGTTACCTGGCATGTGCTACCTAGACAGTACAGCTATAGACAATGAATTAATAAGATGCTGCTTATTAAGAACAATAAAATGAATCAGAAGAATTTTCAACTCTGAATAGTCTTGTGGAACAATTTTGTTTTCGTCAAGTGTATTCTCTGTGGCCTATTCTATTTCTGCAGCAGCTCTGATAATATAAATAGAGATCTTTTCCAAATAGAATTGATTTGGCCCAAACTCGGAGACAACTATGTTCCTAAAAATGCCAGTAGAAATATTAAAAAGGATATCTCTCTTTACATAACAATATTCTAGAGAGATCAAAAATGTATTATAGTATTGATATTGGTTCCATGATCATTACTTCATCTCTGTGAAGCAACGGAGGGGAAAGAGAAGCAAATAATTTTTTTTTAATGGTGCTGAGAATCGACCTCAGAGACTCATATATGCTGGGCAAGTGCTCCACCACTGAGCTATACTCCAAGCTTTGAGCAAATAATTTATCATGTTTTATAGCTTCATCTGTACTAAGGCACCACATTAGACAACTTCTCACTGAAGATAGCAGTGGTGTATTAATTGCAGAAATAAGACATTGCATCATTTTATTCATTAGCTTACAGAGTGTTTTTTTTATCAAATTACTAAACATTGCTGACATAATTGCGATTTCAAGTAATAACTGAAAATGGTGGGGCAAAGTAACGGTCATGAGCCAGAGTTAGTATTGAAAATAGAGTCCAAGCCTTCTCATTCCTCGCTCATTGATTCTGCCATTAAACCACAAGACTAAATTACTGAATTTCATCAAAAACTATGAGCCTAATGCTATGCTATGAGTATTATTAGTTCAATTAACTTTTCATTATAGGCAGGCAGAATAATTCATTTTTTGGCTTACCTAAGGGGGGAAAGTCTCAAATTGAAATTCTTTTTGGGCATTGTCATTTCATCTATTTCAATATTTACTTGTGTAACATGAAAAAATCTGGGTTGACTGAAGCTCATTAGGAGTCAAGGGGAAAAAAAGACATTATGAGCTAAAAACAATCATCTTTTTGCTTAAAGAAGATGTGAATCAGCAAGCTGGAGAGATCATGTTTTTGGTGGGTTAGCTAGCCCATTGTGTCAGTCTGAGAGAGAATGGGTCCATTCCAAACTCTAAGAATAGACCAGGGGAAGAGAGGAGAAAATAGAAGAAGAAAAGGTGGGTGACATCTTTTGTTCTACATTAAGACATGTGTGACTAACCTTGTAGGTTGTGAACGAATGAGACCAGTCAAAATTCAAAAATCAAGATTTTCTTCAAATGAAAAAGATTCTAAGAGATACAATACAATGAGATGAGTTCTTATTATATAAGCTGACAGACACATGGTCTCATCAGGCATACATGTGTTTTTAAGAGTGAGCATCTTGGGGCTGAAGAGATGGCTCAGCAGTTAAGGCACTTGCCTCCAGATCCTAAGGACATGGGTTCAGTTCCCCAGCACCCATGTAAGCCAGATGCCAAAGTGGCACTTGCATCTGGAGTTTCTTCACAGTGGCTAGAGGCCCTGGTATACACATTCTCTCTCTCTCTCTCTCTCTCTCTCTCTCTCTCTTTAAAAGAAGAGTAAGCATCTTAGCCAGACATGGTGGTACATGCCTTTAATCCCACCACTTAGGAGGCAGAGGTAGGAAGATTGCTGTGAGTTCAAGGTCACTCTGGGCTAAAGTGAGACCATACCTCAAAAAAAAAAAAAAAAAAAAAAAGTGAGCATCCTGCCCTGCCTAGAAGGAGTGTAAACTGACATAAACTTCCTTTCCATTTCTCAGGGTGTAACCCCAGCACTTAGGAGGCCAAGGCAGGACGATTGCTGTGAGTCTGAGGCTTTCCTGAGCTACAAGGTAAATTCCGGGCTACCCTGGGCTATACCCTGTCTCAAAACAACAACCCAAATTCAGAAACAAGCAAACAAAAAGGGGTGACATGTTAATAGAAATCAGAACATTAGAAAGGAAGGGCCCAAATGAACAAAGATCTCATTTCGTTCCAATTCTTAGTTTTTTTAATAAAAATTTTAACTCTTTATTGATAGCTTCAATAATTATAGATCATAAACTATTATGATTCCCTTCCCATCCTCCCCTATTTCTCTTCCCCCTCTCAATTAGTCTCTGTTTTGTTTCAGTGTCATCATCTTTTCCTCCCATTATGTGTAGGTATTGTAAGGCATTGTGAAGTCATGAATATCAAGGTCATTTTGTGTCTGGCAGTTTGCATTGTTAGATTTTTTTTTAATAATTAGACACCCAGTGTGAACAAGTCTTGTATTGGTACCCCCATTTCCCTTCTCCTTGGCCCCAACCCACTAAGGGCCCTCCTCAGTGGGATTGCTGTAATGGTCCATATGGTGGGAGTTATGAGTTGCATGTGCTGTAGCCCCTTTTGTGTGTGTGTGTGTGTGTGTGTGTGTGTGTGTGTGTGTGTGTGTGTGCTGTTGAGGGGGGCAGTGTCTCTGGATAATTTCCCCACCATGGCTCTTACATCTGCCATCTCTTATTTTCCCTGAGTAATGGTGGTGGGTGAGTTTT
>PVHP010051040.1:0-11597 GCA_004024765.1 Zapus hudsonius | reverse complement strand
AGGTTTTCCTTTTCAAAAATTTGACAGGATTGGACACTGCTTTGCTTTGTTGAGGATGATTGCAGAGCTTCCATCTAAGACATTATTTCGACAATTGTCTTATTTCATATACTTGAACTTTAAGATATTCCCTACTCCAGGGTACAAGTTTAGAATGCTATTAAGTACAGTACTGCAGATACCTCAATATATTTCAGTTCCTGTGGATGTCGGTTCTCCTCATACATCAATTGCAGTTCGTAAAGAGAGAGATTTTGGAATAACTTCTGTCATCATTACTGCGATAGCCGTTTCAGCTGTGACGGGTACTATGGCTGCTGTTGCTTTTGTTACTTCAGTTTCTACAGCACAGACTCTCAATACTCTTTTTTTCTGCGGCTGCCCAAGCTCTGAACATCCGGGATCAATTAAATGGACAATTTAAAACTGGACTTATGATTCTTGAATTGTTCCTGTGCAGAATGACTTGGTATCGTTGGACAATTAATGACATTGTGATGTGTTCATTCTATTGTATTCGTTCTATTGTGGGACTTTGTATAATTAATGTTTTGCAGCAAAAATGTCTAGACAGCTGTCATATATGTTAACTAGTCACTGGACTTATGAGTTTAATCTTTATTGCTAACTTATGAGTTTAATAACCTAACCCAATCCTTATTGCTAAAGTGCATATCCTGACTGTAGCGTCTTCGATAAGAACTCTTGGTCTGATGTGCATTAACGCTTTGCCAATCTCAGATGCACCAACAATTGCAAGTACAGCTAATTAAAGCAAGCCATGGCAGCTAAGGGTGACCGATCCCCCCCCCATATATGGCTTAAAATGCTGGATCAGTAGTCAGAGATGGGTAAGATCCATGGAAATACATATCAACCTAAGACGGGGTTCTGAGGCTTGGAGGTCAGAATTTCAATGACAGGTAAGAGTGTAATTTGCCATCGACAACCTAAGACAGACACGATCCTGAGCCATTTTTTAATAAAAGAAAAGGGGGATATGTCGGGGGCGAAAGCCTTTGGGGGCCTTTGGAGGCACACCCTGGCTTAGTCTTGGATGGCACCTGACAGCCTGCCAAGAGGGGCTTGGCTTAATGAGTTTCAGGAGATGATCTTGATTGGCTATTATGCACAGGTTCTTATCATAAGACTGACCATTAACCCCCTGATTGGCCAGGAAGCTCTATATATTCGGCCTCATTCCCCGCAATAAAGAACACACGTTCATCAACCCACAAGCAGTGTGTGTGTGTATTTGTGTGATCACTGCCCTCTGCGAGCGACGGACAGTGATATGGCCTCAAGGTGAACCTCCAGGTCCAGCATTGCACACCAGAGGCAGGATGTACTTTTTGAGGGAGATGTCCTTCAATTCAAAGGCATCACCAATTGAGGCTTAACTCTATGAACTCTGGTTCTACCCAGGCTCCCCCAGGGCTCTGGTGATCAGGACATGGGGAAATGTGCTGCTTTGGGCCTTCCTTAGAAATTTGGAAAGCCACTAGATAAAGGTGCCTAATGGAAGAGTCAGTTTCCAAATTCATTTGGTCATAGGGCTGTTTCTATGCAGACTAGCTACTCATGATCTTCAGGGCCCACTCTGGGGCTGAACCCTCCTCCTGGGTTTTCAGGGATTGGACTGAAACCCAATGCCTCAGACTAGGGGTGTAGACCCATCTGGAGCTAAGTGGGCTCAATGAACTCTCAGCAGCCCTACTTTCCAGAGTTCTTTGGACCCTGATGGGAAGCCCAGGAAAACACAGACCATGGATAGAACATACACTCTACCACTCTCACATCTAAGCATGTGTGATAGTTAGGTATTGCTGTTAACTTGACCTTTTTTGTAATCTTGGGAAGGGTCTCTGATGATGTTTTACAGGAAGGCAGCCTCTCAGTAGGGGGCAGGAAGTAAGGAAGCTCAGATGAGCTAGAAATTAACATCCATTCCTGTGTGGGCAGTGCAGGAAAGAAATTCCAGAGACTCAGGAAGCCATTAAGTGTGGGATAGGGTTGTAAGACCCCACCCCAAGACTATATAAATTGGGAGAAATTTTCTCTCTTTGTCCCTGACTGTTTTGTTGTTGTGTGTGTGGTGCTGGTAATCGGTTTCTCTCTCTGCTTGGACCCGTGAAAGGGAGTCAGCCTCTTTTGCCATTATGGAACACCCTGAGTCTGTAGCCTCAATAAATCCTTTCCTCACATAAACTGTGCCTGGTCTGGAGATTCATACAAGCAGCATGTGGCTGACTGTGACAACATGTGAGTTATGTCATCAGGGACTAGGGTTCAAGTCCTGCCTCTACTGCTTGTTAGCTGTCTGGCCTTGGATAAGTCTTACAACTCTTCTAGCCTTGGTTCCCTCATTGATATAAAGGGAATCACACATGTCTCACAGGCAGGTCGTGAGAACTCAGACAATTTACAAAGTACTTAACACCATACCTGCAGGTAACCAAAACTCACAAAATGTCAAAAGCATCTTTGAAAATTATTTATTTATGTGTGTGTATATGTATGGGTATGCATGTCTCTTGCCACTTCAAACAAACTGCCAGACTACATGCAAAGGAAATGTCAGACTAGCTAACCTGTGAGCTTCAGATCTCCTCCCATTGTCACGCACTAGACTGTGATCACAGACGCATACACCGCTTTGCATCCAGCTGAGACAGGAGACTTAGAAACTTACCCCAAAGTTGGGTAATTATTCATATTAATTAGTCTTTTGTGCTGACACTGTAGTTTTTGTTTCCGATGATTTGTGTTGCAGCTCCTTACTTGTACTGAAAGTGTCTTTTTTTTAATCTCTAGAACTATGACCACAGATAGACCTCTGTCTGCAAACTAAGCATATTTCAAATTTCCTTCCTGTTTTTTGTAAAACTTATCTATGACACAAGGTCTCTGGCACTAGGCCAGGGCACCAAGCTCTAAGACTAAAAATAGTAGTCTCAGAAAAAAAATATAAGCTCTGAACCTCCAAGAATCGAGGTCCAGGCATTGGAAGAAATTTCCCTGGGACCATGCTGTGTTGAAATAAACTGATTCTCTACTCAGTCTCTCATGTTGGTTCCGTGAACTTCAGTTTCCCATATCACAGCTTCGCATGGGTGCTGTAGTATTGAACCCAGGCTTTGGAGTCTGTTGCAGTCAGCATTCTAGTTGCTGCGCAGAAAGAACCCAAACAAAAGAGGCTTGTGGAGGAATGGATTTATTAGGCTTACGGACTAGAGGGGAGACTCCATCCTGGCAGGGAAAACGATGGCATGAGCAAAGGGGTGGACATCACCTCCGCCACAGCACTGGAAACATTGGCAGGAAGGTGTGCCAAACACTGGCAAGGGGAAGCTGGTTTATAACCCTATAATCCCACCCCTGACAACACAGCCCTAGCGAGGTTGTAAAACCCAAACTGCCATCAGCTGGGGATTGAGCATTCAGAACACATTCATTTGTTTGTGAGGGACACCTGGATCCAACTGATCCCATTGCAGGACAGCTTGGGCATTTCCTCATGGGGCAGCTTCTGCCTCTGTTCAGTGGTTTCAAACAGGAGTGAAGCCTTCTTGTTTGCTAGTTCAGCCTATTCAAATACCCACCTAGCCACTGGGTATGGTGGCACTTGCCTGTAGTCCAGCATTTAGGAGGCTGAAGCAGGAAGGCTTTGAGTTTGAGTCCTGCCTGGGCCACATAACTAGACACGGTCTCATCAAATAAACAATAACCTATACAACCATCTTCCATTTTGAAAAAATAACTTAAAGGGAGAAAATATTTATTTCGGTCAGGGTTTCAGAGGTTACAGTCCATGGTCAGCTGACTGCATTCTTTCTGGGCCTATAGTAAGGTAGACATCATGGAGGAAGGACATGGTCGAGCAAAGTCATTCATGACAGACAAGAATCAGAGAAGAAATATATAAGCAGGAGCCAGGGTAAGATATAGCTCCAAAAGGCTTGTTCCAGTCGCCTACTGCCTCTGGCTTGGTCCGACCAGCTAAAGTTTCTAGTGACACCCAAGAAAGTGTACCAGCTAGGGACCAACACTTTAACATATCAGCCAATGAAGAACATTTCATATTCCAACCATGACACAGAATTATAATATGAGATTACTACATATGTACTCTGACTCCAAAACTCCTCAGGATGCCCAAGGGCCAGAGATGCATCTAAGGTTGTCTCTAGGAAGGCAATCTATGATAGGCTGATTCCTGGCCCTCAATAATAGCTATAGACTAGTCTCTGGAACCTGTAAGTATGTTTTTATAATAAAAGGGTCTTTGCAGATATGATGTCAGGACCTTGAGATGGGGAGATAATTCTGGGCCTATCTTAGCGTTCCCTAGATATAATCACAACTATCTTTACAAAAGGCATCTTCTAGAGGCTAGGAGAAGCAAGGAAAATGATTTTCCTTTACAGTCTCCTGAAGAATCCACCCTGCTGCTGTCATATATATATATAATTTATTTATTCATTTATTTATGAGAGAAAGAAGGAGAGAGTACCAGACCCTCCTGCCATTTCTTAGAAATGAACTCCAAACACATGTGCCACTTTGTACATTCGACTTTACATGGGCACTGGGGAATCAAACCCAGACAGTCAGGCTTTGCAAGCAAGTGTCTTCTTAACTGCTGAGCCATCTGTATAGCCCATGCTGTTGTCTTAATCTGAGTTTTGTAAGAGGCATTGTGGACTTCTGGCCTTCAGGGGTGGAAGATAGGGCTGTTTTACCAAGTTGGTGGTAACTTGTTCCAGCAATGTAGGGAAATTAACCCAGGGCCTTTCTAGGGCTAGAGGGATTGGCCTTGGGTCACTTGAGCCCAGAACCACAGGGGAGCAGGATGCCTCTGCCTTCCTTGGCTTGGAGGCTGGTGGAGGTCCAAACAGGGACAAAGCTACCTCTTTTCTAGACATGGTGTTTCCTAGGCCTCCTGGTTTATTTTCTCACGCAACACAATTCTCAGTTTCCCCTAACCCAGGGCCCCTTATCTCCCACCTCGCATCCTGAACCCCTCACTCCTATTTTTTCTTTTGTCCTTTCTTCCCTCATCCCTCCCTCCCTCTTTCTTTCCTTTACTTCCATGACGTTGTTTGAGATAGGATCTTTCTCAAAAGTCAGCCACACGCCACTGGGATGAATCTTCAAACCAGGCACAATTTTGGGGAGAAAGGTATTTATTTGTAGCTATAGATACAGGGAAGTTCCAGAATGCAAAAGAGGCTGCTCCCCTTTCACAGGTCCAAGCAGAGAGAGAGAGAAACCCATCCCCTACACCACACACACACACAATAGCAAACAGGCAGGAGAGCCAAAGAGAATTTCTTCTTTATATAGTTTAGGGTGGACTCTTGCAAACCTATCCCAGACTTAATGGCTTCCTGAGTCTCTGGAATTTCCTTCCTGCACGGCCCACATAGGAAAGGATGTTTACTTCCAGCTTCTTTGAGTTTCTTTATATCCTGCCCCTTGCTGAGGGGCTGCCTCCCTGTGAACATCCTCAGAGACCCACCCAAGATAATGAAAAACTTACAAATTGACAGGCTAACCTGAAACTCACCATGGCCCAGGCTGGTTTCAAACTCTTGGTGATCCTCCTACCTCAGCCTCCCAAGTACTGGGATTACAGGTATGAAGCACTGCACCTAGCCAAAGTCTTTTTGTCCTGCCCTGCCCTGCCCTGCCGTGCCAATTTATTCATTTATTTCTGTGTCGATGTGCCCGAGTCTCTTGCCACTGTAAACAAAAAGTGGTTTGTGCCACTCCCCACAATCTCCCCAGACCAACGCCACCATTCTTTCTTCTCTTTTTTTCTTTTTTTTTTTTGTTTGTCTGTTTTGAGACAGTTTCACTCTTGTCCAGACTGACTTGGAACTCACTCTGGAGTCCCAAGTTGGCCCCAAACTCATGGCAGTCCTCAAACCTCTGCCTACCAAGTGTTGGGACTAAAGGCATGTGTTACCACGCCTGGTGTCATGGTTGGATCCAGGTGTCCCCCACAAACAAATGCATGTGTTCTTGATAGATCGATCCTCAGCTGATGGCAATTCGGGAAATAGAACCTCACTAGAGCTGTGTTGTTGGGGCGGGCTTTTGGGGGTTATAAGCCAGCTTCCCCTTGCCAGTGTTTGGCACACCTTCCTGCCACTGTTTGCAGTGCTGTGGCGGAGGTGATGTCCAGCCCTCTGCTCATGCCATCGTTTTCCCTGCCAGAATGGAGTCTCCCCTCGAGTCCGTAAGCCAAATAAACCCATTCCTCTACAAGCCGCTTTTGTTTGGGTTCTTTCTGCGCAGCAACTAGAGAGCTGACCGCAACACCTGGCAACGCCCCTATTCTTAACCACTAGGCACTAACCACTGAGGTGAGTCTGTAACTCTGCCCTCCAAAAATACAGAGAAACCCTGGGCAGGATAGCTGTTGAATGAGAGTTCAAGCTTAAGTGATTTAGCTCCTCAAGGGGCAGAGGGACCTGAATAGAAGCCCAATGGAGCCATAGGATGAACAAGGATGAACCGTGAGTTGCAGTTGCAACCCGATGGAGATGTCAGAACTATGAGGTGGCTGCCAAGAAGAGCTGTCGGCAGCAGATGAAGTTTTCCTAGGTGAATAGCCAAGCTAGAGGGGAGAAATTGGACCTCCAGGAGACTTGTTGCTGGTTAGAATTATCAGATTTTGAATTAGTTTGATGCTTTTCCTGTTTGTTTTAAACCTTGTATTAGTTCAATTTGTCTTTGCTATGCCCAATGCCATCTTTGAAGTACAAATGTTCTATGCCATCATGTGTTTTTTTTTCTTTCTTTTTCTCAATTAAAACCTTGGATTATGGGAATGTTTGAAAAACTATGGGGATTTTTAAAGTTAGACTGAATGCATTGCATTTTACATAGGCAGATTATAGTGGTTTGATTCAGGTGTCATCCATAAACTTAAACTTAATGTGTTCTGAATGCTTGCTCCCCAGCTAATGGCAATTTTGGAATTAGAACCTTGTTGGAGGTATGTTGTTGGTAGCGGGCCTATGGGGGTTATAACCACTTCCCCTTGCAAGTTTTTGACACACTTTCCTGCTGCTATTTGCAGTGCTGTAGTGGAGGTGATATTCAGCCTCTGTTCATGCCATCACTTTCCCTGCCATCATGGAGCTTCCCCTCAAGTCTATAAGCCAAAATAAACCCATTCCTCCCATGAGCTGCCTTTTGGTTGGGTTCTTTGTCACAGCAATGAAAAGGGTTGACTACAACACTATCATCAAAATATTTGTCTCTAGGGCTGGAGAGATGGTTCAGCAATTAAGTCACTTGCCTTCAATGGACCTGAGTTCAATTCCTCAGTACCCATGTGTGATGGCTATTTGTCAACTTGATCAAATAATAATCCATAATAATCTTGGGCAGGTCTCTGAGTTTGCCTGCAGGAAAGATTCACAAAATCCTTTTGGGATTTTGGAGAAGACTTGTGATGGTTGTCTATTTGATCTAATCCATAGTAATCTTGGGCAGGTCTCTGAGTTTGCCTGCAGGAAGGATTGACAAAATCCTTTTGGGATTTTTGGAGAACAGAGGAGTTGCCTTCTCCAGAGTGAGCCCTTCCCCCCAGTGGGTGGGCCTTCCAAGGGGACTAAATATAAGGAAGCTTGAGGGGAAGGAAACCCTTTTCCTTCCTCCTCTGGCTGCTGGTGCCGGTTTGTGACTTGCTCTTGCATCCTGCTCTCCTTCCCTTCCTGGACATCAGAGCCCAGTTTCCTAGGCCTCACATTGTGGACTGAAGAGCAGCCGCTCCCCAGGGAGCCATCAGGCAGTCTGGGCTGGATTGGGACTGCTGAGGCCTCCAGCCACATGGACTGAATGGCTACTGGTTTCTTCACCTGTGGGCCTGCAGGCTGCTATTATTGGACTGTTGTAAGCTGCCCCAATAAATTCCCTTTTATTATAATCCATTCTATCAACTCTGTTTCCTCTAGAGAACCCTGACTAATACATCATGTAACGCCAGAGGCACAAAGTGGCGCATGCATCTGGAGACCATTTACAATGGCTGGAGGTGCTAGAGCACTCATTCTCTCTGTCTCTCTTCTATCTCACCCTACTTCCAAATAAATTTTTTAAGAATCTTTTTAAAAACCATCTTCAAATGTTAATAAGTACCTCATTTCTTCTAGCCCAAACCTGGAAACAATCTAACTGCCTTTCAGTAAGTAAACAGATAAACAATGTAATACATCCCTATGATTGAACACTCTCCAACATCAGAAATTGAATCAGGGCTGGAGACATTCCTCATTGCTTAAGGTATTTCTCAGTTCCCCCACATAAAGCCAGATGCACAAAGTGGCGCACACATCTGGAGTTCATTTGCAGCGTCTAGAGACCCTAGTGTGCCTATTCTGTCTCTCTCTTCTATCTCTCTCTGCTTGAAAATAAATAAAATAGTTTTTAAAGAAATCAAATCAAACAAACTGAAAGTCCATGCATGAGTCCATGGGTTTGAACTCTTAGTGAAAGTTCTAGATCTTCAATTAAGGTGGTAGTTACATGGGAATATGCACCTATCAAGACTCATGAAGCTATATTTTTTAAAGTTTATTATTCATAAGCTATATCTGAATTTTTTTATTTATATACTATCTTCTAGATGTCATATTTGTAAACTGAGAAGAAAGTTGAAAACACAGAGGAAATGAAGGAGAGAGACCCACAGCCATAAGGAGTCTCTGCCACATCACTGCCGTGGATGTTGAGGCACAAGGGAAGGAACATGATGGGAAAGAGAGTTGACTAGACGCAGATGCAAAGACTGTGAAGCCATTCTCTGGGCCTGTGGCATTGGGTCTGTGATCTCACCAAGATGGATTCCACAGCACTGTTCAGTATTCTACAGGAAGAGGCAAAAAGTCAAGATTTGGAGATTTTATTATTTACTTCTGAGGAGAGAGAAAAGAGAGAGGGTTACCAGGACCTCCTACCACTGCAAATGGATTCAAGACATATGTACCACTTTGTGCATCTGGCTTTATATGGGTACTAGAGATATGAACCCCAGATGGTAGGCTTTATAAGCAAGTACCTTTAACTGCTGAACCATTTCTGTAGCTCAAGATTTGGAGAATCTTGAACAGCTGAAATGAAAGGAAAAATGGTAAAAATTAGCCAACTATGGTGGTGTGCATCTTTAATCCCAGCACTTGGGAGGCTGAGGTAGAAGGATCACTTTCAAGACCAGCTTGGGCTACAGAGTGTGTTCTAGGTCAGCCTGAGCAGTGAGACCCTGCTTTTAAAAAAAAAAGATAAATTCCTGAAAAATGGTAAGAATTAAAGGTTTTGGAGAGTAATTGAAATAATGCACAAGGTCTCAACTGGTAGAGGAAGGAAATGAGGCCCACAGGGATGGAGACAGGAAAATTGGAAGGCTGGGGGCAAAGGCTGTGGTTGGACTGCACTGGGAACTGAAGGTTTAGGACCTACTTGCAGACAAAGCTGGAAGATGTCCTTGGCACTCTATTGCAGTCCATGGGTTACTTCAGAGGTCATTGTACACTAACACTGCGGTTCATCCACAGAGCTGGGTGGACAGCATCTTGGGACAGCGGTAGGCCGACGGGCATAGCCACCCGGAAGAACGTGGCAGTGGACAGCTATTGTTTATTGTATAGATAAAGGTTGTTTATAGAGAGAAAAAGGCAGAGGCAGGGACATAGGCAGCAAGGGAATTGGTAGGGGCAGGGTAGTCTGTGGACGTCTCATGAGTGGATTGGCAGGGGCAGTAGCCTGTGGATGCCTAGTTTGCATAGATAAGTTGGGGGGGGCTTTCTAGTGACTCTAGACATGTATAGAACGGTGATGGCTGCAGAGGAACTGTAACCTTATTGTCCGGGTTTGTTATTACAGCTGGGGTGAGTTTAGGCCTTAAATTGCCTGCTTATCTCAGGGCTCTCTGTGGCCTCCTGGAGGGCTGGAGGGTCCAGGATATGCTTGAGGTAATCGGGGTCTCAGGCTTGTCTCGACTTCCTTTAACAGAAGGAGACAGTTACCTGGGACGCCTACAGGTCTCAGCAAATAATCCTATATCCTCCGTGCCTCTTAGCAGGGTCCCACACTCTATGTTTCAGCGAATTCCACACCTTTGTTGAAAGCCTGTTGTGTAGGAATCCAAGCTGCCCTTTAAAGGGAAGTTTGTGTAGGTCGTTTCCACCTCGTAGAAGATGAGTCTGTCTGGCTCTGTCCTCATCCACCTCGTTATCCACCTACTTCAGTAGCTAACTTCACACTGCATTTTAAAGGGAGAACTTAAATATCTATTAAAAATTCAGTTCTCATACCCCTTAGCCAGCAAGTTATTCTTAAAGGTATATTTGCATGTGTGTGCAATAATCTGTGTACAAGACAATTCATTATAATCTTGTAATTGCAAACTTAGGTGGAAGAACATCACAAAGACACTGGTTAAATAATACTTCTAGACAAAGAAACATCATTGCATCTCTAACAATAACAGGAAACTTCCTTAGGTTCTGAAGTGGACTGATTTTGAATGTGTACAATTTAAAGCTACTGTTAAAATGAAAGCAAGGTACGGAATGGATGTATGTTTCAGCCTTGATATGGAAATAAAAACACAGCTGTCTCACCTCATCCATGGAGGACATATTCCAAATGGATGTCTGAAACAAGAATAGAACTGAGCCCTTTATAATTGCTGTTTGGGGACTGAAGTAGAGTATGTGCTTAGTATGTCTTCAATCTCCTATGCCAAATAAATAAATAAATGTTATTCCTATAACCTACATCACTATGATAGCATTTAGTTTGTCAGTTATAGTAAGAGATTAAAAACAGTAACTAATCACAGATCTAAACAACCCCTCAGTGTATGATTTTTTTTCTTTCCTTATTGAGTTGAGAGCTTTCACCTCTTCACTCAAAGGAAACACATTATGGCTTCCCTCTGTTATATCTGATTGCCACCATCACCATTCTTATACTTTAGGGCCATTAAGCAAAATTAGATATGCTTAAACACGAGCACTGGAATACTGAAACAGTCCATCGATCCCTGTCAGGGCTGCTAAATGATTAAGGATGGGTAGCATGTGTTATAGAGATTCTGGCCAAAGGGCTAATCATGACCTGAGCAGTAGAGAACAGGACAGCCGGAGATTTCATCATGATGCTCACATGAGCATGCAGTTTAAAACTGACAAATTAAGCTGGTTATAGTGGTGTGGCCCTACACTTCCAACTCCAATGGAGGCTGAGAGGAGGATGGCTTGAGCCCTCAGTGGGCTTGCCTTGCTCATATGCAAGGACCTGTTTTCCAGCACTACGGGAAAAAATGCTTATGCCCTGGCATGGTGGCACACACTAATCCCAGCACTCAGAGGGCAGAGGTAGAAGGATTACTGTGAGTTCAAAGCAAGACTGAGATTACATAGCGATTTCCAGGTCAGTCCAGGCTAGAGCAAGACCCTACCTCCAAGAAACAAAATAAAAAAGGGGGGACTACTATATACACTTAGGAACTGGGGCAGGAAGGGGCATTCTGCATCATGGCACGTGAGGAAGGCTTATTCTCTTCTTAATCGTTTTTTTTT
>PVHP010051039.1:0-11584 GCA_004024765.1 Zapus hudsonius | reverse complement strand
GAGAGAGAGAGAGAATAGGCATGCTAGGGCCTCTTGCCACTGCAAACTCCAGATGCATGAACCACTTTGTACATCTGGTTTCATGTACTAGGGAATCAAATTCAGATCATCAGGCTTTGCAAGCAAGCACCTTAACTGCTGAGCCATCTCTCCAGCCCTATGCTACTTTTATTTAAAGCAAATTTATTGAGCTCTCTCCATGTATTAGGCATAAGATTCCTTGTGTTATAACATATATGTTCATGTGTATTTGTATGTATGTATATATCTACATATACATATGTACATGCATTTGTTTCAATATACATGTTTACCTTTGTTTTCAGCACATCTAGATATAAAACATATAGATCTTCTAAAATATATTGATCAAATATGAATAGCGGTAACACCACTGTGTAAGCACCATGACATAACAAAGACATGTATCAGAAGACTTTGCAAGGACAGTTCTGTAAAACATGTTTTCTTGGTTACAGTTGGAGACAAGAAAAGAGGTCAGAGTCGCCAGCTCTTGGACCAAATCTTTTTTGAAAACAGGGAATGTGGAGTTGGAAAGTGGGCTGCTCTGGAGCTCTAGGAGGGGACACTGCACTGCTGGAGGCTGGAGGAGGGCACAGGTGCGCATGCCCACGGCTCAAAGGCATACCTTGGGCTGCCTTGCCAGTAGTATACAGGGGCACATGATAAGTCTGATACTTTCTCACTAGTAACCCCTTTGTTCTAAGAGACTAAGGGGCTTACTAGATAGCATTGTGGTCACCTTCTTATTTGCTGATGATTTCCATTGGCCATGAAGGTGGCCAAAAGTTGTTCCCCAGTGCTTAAAAAATAGTGGGTGGATTTCTGAGAAAAGCATAAAAATTACATTTAAAATAAAAGTAGAAGACTAGAAATAAATTCTATTTATTCTATTGTATTACATATATATATATGAATACAACATGCTGGTTTAGCTATTACATTTTTCCCTAATGAAACATAATATTTTCTATATCAATATTTTGGATGTGTATGAATTTTCATTTTGGAGAGCTACAGTAGTATTTGGGGCAGATATTTATTGATGTGTTTTCTTTCTGCTTTCTTACCCATCCCAAACTCCTGAGACAAATGTTCCAGAAAACATCCAGTATATGAAATATGTATTTCAAGAAAAGAAATAAAAGAAGCAATAGGTATAAGTAGAGAGCCAAGCTCCGAACTATCCACTTGACACCTTGTTTCTGAAGGCTCAATCCAGGTCACGTTGGTGGCTTCTGCCACCTTCTCAAGCAGCAGCCCGCCCTCCACTGCTGCTTTAACAGCCTGTCTCTATCCTGGTGTTTATGACTCCCAGTTAGAGACAAATTCCATTTCCAGAGCCAGCTAATGAGCCCACTGGGCATGGGAAGAAGCAGCTTACCTGATGAGATGAGGCACACACTCAATGTTGGCTGTTTTTGAGGTGAACGGGGATGCCACAGACGCTTCCTGCTCTGACAGTGAGATGCCTGCATGAGCCATTTTCAAAGCCTGGAATGATTCATCTGAGTCAGCCCATGATTCCTCAAGTCAGGCTCAAGAACTCAATCATCAGGAGGTTCTTCACCAAATGACAGTTACAACACTGTGCCTGTCCATCTCTGTTTCTGTTCATGCTGTCCCTCCATCTGTCCACCCAACCTCCCCTGGTCCACAGTCAGCATGGGAGAAGCCCTGACTCCATAGTGCTCCAGAGGCAGGTGTGTGTGTGTGTGTGTGTGTGTGTGTGTGTCTGTGCACGCATTTCCACGCATTCACACATAATGTACAGTGGTGGATGTAGATGTCATTAGGAGATGGACACACTAATTCATAAAATCTATAAATGGATGACAGAGTTTGAATGGATATTAACTGGGAATTTTCACCATCTCAATTCTTACACTTAACAGGGACATCTTCATGAAAAATGTTGAAGGATACATATATATATATATGTATATATATATATATATATATATATATATATATTGTCTTTCCCTGCTTTTCCTGGCCCCAGTCAACCAACTAGCTTCTGCTATGGAGTGTGGACATAGCATTACCACTAGATGCACAAATCAGGTCACATTTATCACAGAAACATTACAGCCATGTGCGGTCTCACTGAAATAAGGGCTTATTCGTTTCTCATAAAGACTAAAAGCTATTTAGAGATTACGCAACACATTGGTCAATAGACAAGCCAGAAAGCCTTTAACCTTACAAGAGTACGGCCATAAAAAGAGATTGCATATTTCTATGGTTTTGCAGATATCTAGTGCTTGCTACCATGGTTTCTATCCACTAGATTCAAGATCCATAAATCTTAGAACATTTCCTCCTTCTCTTTTCTCTTTTAGTCTTTTATGTCTCTTTAATATAGGACCATCTACCAGATGGTGGGGTGATTCTTCTATTAGAAAACGACCTCTTGTGGGGACAGAGACTAGGCCCGTTTAAGCATTTGATATTTGGTTGTAAATGTCACACAATTAAAAGGAATGTAGACTCATTCTAGGTTTTAAAGAACAGACCAACTAGATTTTTCTCATGAAACTTAAGGCCAAAAAAAACTATAGTAAACCTTTAAGTATAAACACAGTTTTTACAGGACTTTGGAGAAAATATTTAAGAAGAAAGTAAACCACACAACCAAACTTTGGAAATATAAATCAATCTTCTCCTCGTCCTCCTTTTCTTTGCAATGGGGGGGGGGGGGGTTGTGTCTCATACAGACTAGGCACATATTCTATATGAGCTATACCTCCAGCCCTGCTATTTAATTCTCATCCCACAATTATCCATGAAAATATTTTCTTATGTACATAATCATTAAGAGAGAGTCTTGTTTCACCCATATTTTTGAAACTCAGAATGAAATTTGTACTTCCTTTCTGTTGTATCTGAGAAATGCACAATTTGAGATTTATTTAATTTTTGCTTTTGCTATATTATATAATAAGCAAAAAATTTAGGAGTTTACTGAATTTGACAGTTTAGGGAGCAGATAACTCTAAAAATCAACCCCAGATTCAAAGTTTGGTAAGAATAAATACAGCTAACACACAATTCAAGAAGTCAAAATGAGTTTTGATCTTTTCCTTCTGTCTATGAGCTATGTGCCCTCTGAAGAAACATGTCGCCTCACACAGGGTTCATTTCCACTCTAGAAAAGTCCTTGCTGAGTCTAAAGTGATGGAGGTGGACACAGCATCTCCTTAGAATTATATGAATCGCCGGAAACCAAGTGAAGTGACTCATCCCTCTCTCCTCTCTGCTTCCAGTCTGCGCTCTGGGAAAGCTGGGCAGACGCAACCCACGGAGAGGTGGCTGCTGGTGGAGGGTGAAGGGGGATTCGGAAGAGCTGCCTGTCTGAGCAGAAGTCATTTCTACTCACCCCACAGTCATTGGCGCCATCCCCACACATGCCCACGTAATAACTGCAGGGAAAGGATGCAAAAAATTAGCATCTGGGCAGTTCTCTAGAACACTTTCATCCTTGCTAACTCACTTGTGACCTGTGTGTGTGTGTGTGTGCATGTGTGTGTGTGTGTGTGTGTGTGTGTGTGTGTGAATACATGTGGAATCCAGCTAAAGGGAAAGGTAACTTAGAGAGTCCCAGGAAAAGGGACATTTCATTATTTAAACTGTCTCAATCAATCGTTCTGAAACAACAGTGATCCTGCCAAGGATGTTGGTAATGACAGTCATCACACAGTTCCAGAGACGTTCCACTTGATGAGGTGTACCACGATCAATCGCATTAAACCATGATGACAGCACTTCCCACCCAAGCTAATGCCATGATTATGGCCTGCCTGCCCTGGGATGCTCTTACTGACGACTGAGACTTCAGCAGGCACACTGTACAGTGAGGATCATTTGCCATATAGCTCAACAGCTACAACTAGAGTCACACACACGTATTATTGATGCATCTTGGAGTGACAATGAGGTGATATGAAACCAGAATCTAAGTGGAAGAATCAAACTTAAAGCTAACATCATGAAAAAGGAATTTCTTATGCAAAGCACAACTTTCCTTCTATTGTGAGTAAGCAACACATTGTAGGTACTGATTAATACTTGTGCCAGAAATGATTCAGTGACACTTTTTCCAAAAAATGTACGATAAAGGATAAAAGTAAGATTCCTGAAGAATATTATTAGTTGGTACATCAGAAATGCCCTCTTCTATAGGTCAAAAATGGTCAATATATAATAGACACATTTCTATGCTGTTCCTAATACTGGGCTAGTATAGATGAAAATCACAAACATTTCACACTGTGAATCCAGAAAGAGAATACAGGAAGCCTTATGTGCATCGCCAAGGGTAACATTATGAAAGGATGATAAGAGAGCTGTGAAGACACTCTCATGTATCACGAGGGAATTTTGCTTCAGAATCCAGCTTTTCAGAATTGTGTGTTTAAGTTGACAACATTTCTCAGGCATTCGAGATAGGTAAAATCACTTTCTTCAGGCAGTATCATGTAATCAGCATGTGAGTGAACCAGTCATTTTCGACACTGGTCACTTACCCAGCCGAAAGCAGGTGGGAGTACATTGGGGCTGTTAGAGACTTTGCTAAAAGGCTCAGGCAATAGGATATCATGGTAAGAGGGAGTCTCCTGATTTCACTACTACTTATCCACAATTATCTAAAGTCTCACTGTTTTGTGCTTTTCACTTTCTACACTCCGCAGGCCAGAAATAACTAATAGATAGACCTGCTCTCAGCAAGAGACTACTCCGCGAGAGGGTGACTTGATCATCCGTGCTTTTGAGAGAAATAAGAAAGGGCTTCTCTTTGATTTTGCCTCTGTCTATAATCCCTGACAAGTACCATTTCTCCTCATGCCAAGAGGATGGGATATTATTCACATATTTTCTAATGACCAAGGTGATAACTTCGGAACTCATTGTCTCCCATTTTGAGCTATATAGACACCCCATTATTTCTTTCTTCCCACATTAAGCAAGCAGTCTTTCTGCAAGACAGGCTTTATGGGACACAAAGTTAATTTTTGGAGTAGGCAGCTGCTAAAACGGCCTCAATCGCCCCATCTCCTGGTGTGCTTGCTGTCAGGAAATCCACTCTCTTGAGTGAGAACAAAACCTAGTGACAGACTTTAATGAAGACAAGACAGAAAAGCTGATAGGGCATCCCTTCTAAAATTAGGATTTGAAACTCAGCAGCCCTCCCTCCCTACCTCCTTTCTTCCTTCTGTTTCTCTCTTCCTTTCTTGTTCTTGCTTTTCCAGTCTGTGGAAGCCAATGGCAGCATTAGGCACTTTCTTATGAAATGGCCCATGTCTCAGGGAACTGAGGAAGGCTTCTGATAACCAGTGACTTAGTGCAGCCCATAGTGAGCGATGCTGGTGGCAGAGCCTCCCCACTTCAGTCTTAGCTGACACCTGATGTCACCTTCTGAGATACCCTGAGCCCAGGCTTAGCTAAGCCACACCTGCCCCAAAGGAACAGAAAACAGTCAATGGGGTTATTCTCAGCCACTAAGGAGAGGACTCTCTTATACAGTGACAGAGAACAAATGCATCCTCCTTTTGTTCCGCACCACCTACTTTAACTTCTGAAATTCTTCAACGAGGCTTGATTTCTGCCCGGGAGACATTCTGGCAAAAATGGTTCCATTTACCAGAATCTAAAGAGAAAAATAACCATTGCAATAAGATTGGGGAGAAGAAAGTTTTAAAAAGAAAAGTCCTGAAAAATCATTCCTAGTCACCAATGGAATATAACATTGGATAGTATATCTTTAAACCTAATATCAGGAAGGGGGAAAAGGGATCTAGTGCTTATACATTGAACTTTGACTTTTCATTATAAGTCTTCCATAATAATTTTATTAGTTTTTCTGGGCAGTGTTTTCCAAGATTGAGTGACTTCTAATTAGAATGACTTCTAATTAATAATAATTGAGAAACGACAGAGACTGAGAGTAAAATGCTTATGAAATACAATTCTTTTTCCTACACATTGTTTCTACAGTAGTAGCCCGGGCAGAGATGAAAGCAATAGACCAGAAGTTATAAAACAAGTCTTTTCACATCTGAGTCCCAACTAGTAGGATCAACCTCAGTCATGTGACTTAATCTCTCTGAATGTCAGCTTCCTATTTATACAACGAGGAGCTTGAAAAGGGTTTCTGGAAGTCTTTCAGGTTTACATCCTTAGGTCCTTGATTCATAGGGTGATGGAATATTTCAGACTGTTAACAGTTGGTTGCTGCCCTTAGATCTCCAACATACTGGCAGCACAAGCCTGCACAGCACTTTTTTTTTCTTTATTGTTCATAATGAGTTACATTGTTTAGTGGGCCAAAGGAGGTCACATGGAGGCCAAGATAACAAATGATTTTGAAAATAAACAATAGGCCCTTTGTTTCCTCCTGATGTAATTTAAGACTCTAGATTGAAGGGGAATGGAGCTCAGTTTGACACCATTGGTGGCCATAAGAAAGGCTGATACCTGGGGTGAGAAGATGTTTGGATGCATCTGGAAGTTTTCCCAGTTGGGAAAGAAACTGGGAAGACTGAGATTAGATCAGCCACTGTGTGAGAGGCTATACCAGAACTGAAAGCCACGAGGGGAGGCAGTGGGAGTGGGGCCTGGTGGGTACTGTAACAGGATCAGAAGCCTTCTTCAAGACCAGTGCCCCACAGGATGCTCATTGTTAACCTGTAAGCCCACCTCAATGACTGTCACTTTCATTATACTTTTTGAGCTTCCATTATCTGAAGAACAACACGATGCATACCATCTCTCCAGTACTTACTTTTGGAAGCAAGCTGTAGAAATGCTGGCAGAGTACTTGGTACGATTTCCCACTCATTGCAAAATGGTAACCTTTTCCATCAGCAACAGAACTGTTCCCAATATTAATATAGGTTTCCTAAAATCAAAAGGCATTATTTTGACACCGACTCTTAAGCAATGTCTGTTTGCCATGTTTCAAGGAAGAAAGTGCATCTGTGTTGTCACAGAGTGAGCGCCAGTAACAGCGGAAGGTGCAGGTTCATGAAATTTTGACTATAGCGGGAAGACAATCAAATCCCCCCCCAAGTTATATGAGCATATGATACTCTGATGACATGGATTCTTCCCTGGAAGATAAATCTTTTGATATCAGTCTACTGAGGAAGTCATCCCAAAGGACCATCTAGGAAAGAACAGGAACCATTCTTGTACCTCTTCCTCTTCCTCCTTCTCTTCCTCCTCCTATTCTTCCTCACACATCCCTGCACTTCCTAAGGTCTTCAACCACTCATATGCTCAATTTCTTCGCTGTAAAGTCAGCAGATTATTTTTAGCAGTGTCTCACTTCTTTCTGTACTTGACCTCTGGCCTCTCTGTTGTGACCCTAAAAACAAACCAGGTTGGCCCCTTCACCTCTGGTTTGCAGATCTTCTCTCACACCCTATGTTCCACTGCATCCACACTGCCACTTTCCAAAGCCTCCCCTCTCTCCCTGCCACTGGAAGTGCTCCCCACTGCCCTCTGCTGTGCTCCAGCCCCATCTGCTACCCAGCTGGGGAGGAAGCACCTGATGATGCCCATAGTTCAGAGGGCCTTACATTTGTTAAATGGTGTAGGTGGTAAGGAGATTCTATTCATATAGAGGAATATATAGCTTTGGGAGCACTGTATTTGGAAGAAAAAAATACCCTGTTAGGCTGAATTGGAAAGGAAAGTGAACACAATGCTACTTTTCCACTGCCAACTTTCAGACAAACAGCAAAAGCCATGCTGTAAGCATTCCAACAGACAAGAAGAGAGCCTCTTATACTAGGAAGGTAGACAGCCAGAGGAGAGGAAGGCTGAGGTTGTGACGTAACGTCTTCCAAACTTCAGTATTAAAACTCATGAATAAGTAGTGTGGATGATCTGTGACATGTTGAAACCGAAACCTGGGCACCATGCATTGATGCAGCATAAGAGAGCTCACAGGAAGTTATTACAGACATCTGCATCAAGCCTAGGAAGCTGTCATCATTCATAGTAAATGAGATGGAAAGTTGAGCCAAACTGACCCACCTCTTCCCAGGAAAGAGACATGACCATTTGTACAGTTGTACAGTTTGGCACTGCACAATGTCTTCATCTATATTAACAACGTGAAAGGTTGGTCAGCCTGGAGCAAGGGAGCATTTCTATAATTCATCTCTGAAGTCTTACAAAAGTGTAGGCAATACACTTAGTAATAAAACTTTAGGCAATAGCCTTCTTCATCGTTGGGAAGACCAGCCACCCTGCCAGGTACACGTCATAGGCACACTGCAATTGCAAGGTGAATGGCCACGAACTTATGTGGACTCAGATCCAGGCCTGGTTTCTGCTCTGCAACTCACCAGTCTGTGTCTTGACAAGCTTACTTCCCTGAATCCGTTTATCTCATGTATAAAATGCAGAGCTTTTCTGACTGCATAGAGTAATTGTGGGTATCAAATGGGAAATATGGCACAATTCAGTGGCTCTTAGCCACAAATGTGCTTAGAACCACGAGGAAAAGGGGCAAAGAGTGCCCCACCCTGGGGATTCTGATTTAATTGGCACAGACTGTATTAGCAAGCTTGACAAGTTCCCCAGGTGATCACGATGTGCAACCAGCATTGCAAAGCGTTACTGCTAACATTTTGCAAACTGCAGCACCCAGGACAGATGTGAAGGATGATTACTATGATGACTTCCAGAACCAAGACGGCTGTGCCATGCCAGGAAGATGTCCCATCAGCCCAAGAAACAGTGAAGGGGCTTCTAACATTTGCTCACATTCTTCCCTGGGCCAGGCTCTTGGGTCTCCACCAGCTGCCAGGTCACAGAAGCGGGAATGAGATCTTCTGGCTCACTGGCTTCCACAATGATGACTTGGCTGCCAGGAGGAATCATTTCAGAATTCTTTGCAACGGTGATGGCTGTTTGAAGATTGTCACCTAGACGACAAGGAAACTTTGTATTAAGTACAAACCTATCAGCAATAGGAATGGAGTGGTTCCTCATTGTTTGGTATTCACTGAGGGAACTCCTTTCTGTTTTATTTTACCATTTATCTTCTCCCTTACCCAGGACTGCATACTCCTAGTGGGCAAATAGCAACTTCACCATCTCTCTCACAATATTCAGCATCATGTCTAGTCCATTGCATATTTCCAAAACATACAGAAATGAATGAAGAAATGTTTATGCTCTGTGTGACTAATCCTCAAGTGACAGATAGCTCTCAGTGATGAACACGGAACTCCAGTCTGATAACATAAGTCTGTCCTTGGGATCTGGGTTCCAGTTAACCAAAAGAATACTGAGGACCAGGCCATGCTTGATGGGCTGATCACACACTATGCTTGGCCCCTTTGCTCTGGAGGACCTCCAACTAGACCACACATACTTCATGAAGAGTTGTCACGGGGATTCAGGGTGATAGCACATTAGTGATCCTGTACAAACAGTTTTCTGTGAGCCAATTGTCACTGCACAGATCTTGGGTAAAAGGACAGAAAATGGGTATGATCCCTGTTTCTAAGGCTACTGCTCCTGTTGGGGATGCTGCATGGACCACAGCACAGCCATCAGAGCATTGGCTTTCTGCTCAGTCACATGAGCTCTCCCAGCTCAGGTGTCTTTTCCTTGTGCCCAGGATACAACCCACTTCGGCTTCTAGAAACCAACATACCTGTAATCATCACAGTCCTGATGTGGGCCTCACTCAGTTCCTTCAAGACTGGCTTGGTTTCCTTTTTCAAGCGATTCTCCATTATTAGAAGTCCCAGAAATGTTAACTCAGACTCCACTTTCTCCCTTTGGATTCCAAAGAAAAATCAATATCAAAGTGTATTATGTAATCTCAACAGCAAACTTCATTTTTTCTTTAAAACTTTTGTAATTCATTAATGTATTATATGCACAAAAACAAACAAAAAAAACAGGAGCTTATAATGAAAATCAGTTTCCATATCATCTCACCCTTTTTCTTCTTCCCAAAGATGATAATCACTTCTAGTTTTCAACTCCTTATGAGTGTGTGTGTGTGTGTGTGTGTGTGTGTGTGTGTGTGTGTGTGTTTGTGCATGTGTGTGTGGTCTTGGGTGTCATTCCTCAAATGAAGTCTAGCCTTTTTGAGACAGGGTTTATCACTGGCCTGGAACTCGTCTGTTTAGGCTAAACTGGCCCAGTGATCCACCTACCTTTGCCCTCCCAGTGCTGGTATTACAAGCACATGCCACCCACTATGCCTGGCTTTTCTTTATGTTGGTCCTGGAGAGCAAAGGTGGATCCTCACGCTTGCCTTGCATGTACCACACTGCCTGAGCTGTCTCTCTAGCCTTTAAATCCATTTGAAACAAATGTTATTTCCTAACTTCACCATGATTTTGAAAATTGTTAATCATATATATTTTTATCCATATCAAAGATATTACTTTATTAAAACTGAAGCCCATACATATAAATCTGAAGGAACCAGTGCTTTCAAATGTCATTAAGGCAAATATGTAAAGTTAGTTATCTAGAAAAATATCTAAATAAAAATTTGCAAAATGTTTAATATGTGTAATAATGTTATTTATACATACACAAACAAACCAAAAAGAGCAAATTTACCAAAAAGCCAGTAAAACAAGATCATTCAGCACAATAATGTGTGAGATCAATATTCAAATGCCATTAGCATTCACATAGATTAATAACAACCAGAAAATGTAATACACAGGCTAAGCATAGTGGCACATACCTATAAACTTAGCTCTCAGGAGGTTGAGGCAGGAGGGTTTCTGTGACTTCAAGGCCAGTCTGAGGTATAAACTAAAACCCTGTCTCAAAAAAAAAAACCCAAAAAACAATAAAAAAGAAAATGTAAAGTGCGTTTCCTGAAGGCAGCAGATGGAGGGGTCCATTTTTCTGATCCACCCTGCAAGTCTGTCTTTTTATAGGGGAGTTAAGTCCATTTATCTTCAGTGATATAACTGTGAGGTTTGCTTTAAGTCCTGCCATGATGAAGGGTTAATGGGGGTTGTTGTCTCTGCTGCTGTTATTAGTGCACTGACTGCAATTGTTGTGTCTGGTCTCTGGTACTCTTCTGAGGTAGATTTCTTGTTTCTTCTGTGTGGGATATCTCTTGCAGGATCTTCTGCAATTTTGGCTTTGTGTTCAAATAGTTGTAGAGCTAGTTTACTTCATGGAACACTTTCACTTCTCCGTCAATCATGAGGGATAGCTTCGCTGGGTAGAGTAGTCTAGGTTGAAAGCCATACTTCTTTAGGCCCTGAAAAGCATTATTCCAAGCCCTTCTAGCTTTCATGGTTTCTAATGAGAAGTCTGAAATAAGTCTGACGGATTTTCCTTTATAAGTTAGGGTTTGCTTTCCTTTAGCAGCTTTGAGTATTTTCTCTTTGCTTTCTATGTTAGGCATCTTAATTAAGATGTGTCTTGGAGAGTTCCTCTTCATGTCCTGTCTGTTTGGAGTCCTCTGGGCCCCTTGAAAGTTGAGTGGGCTTTCTCTTGTTAGATATGGAAAGTTTTCTTGAATAATTCTGTTGAAGATATTTCCTATGCCCTTAGCCTGGGC
>PVHP010051038.1:0-11586 GCA_004024765.1 Zapus hudsonius | reverse complement strand
TAGGAGAGGAGTTGGTGGGAGAAGAGATGGATCCAGATTAACTGCTGGGTGATGGGTTTCACTGTACAGTTCTGCCTGCTTTGGTGGTTTTGAACATTTCCAAAATCAGAGAAAAGGACCACTTCATAGATACTGACAACACAGACTTATTACATGAAATCTCTTATTTATTGAAAAGATATCATTTAAAAATTTTATATTTATTTATTTGTTTATGAGAGAGAGACAGAGAGAGAGAGAGAGAGAGAGAGAGAGAGAGAGAGAGAGAGAGAGAGAGAGAGAGAGAATGGGTACATAAGGGCCTTTTGCAGCTGCAAGCAAACTCCAGACGCATGTGTCAGTTTTTGTATCTGGTTTTATGTGAGCGCTTGAAGAATCGAACCCAAGCCTATAGGTCTTGAAAGCAAGTGCCTTGAACCTCTGAGCCATCTCCCCAGCCCCAACAATTAAGTTTTAGGAACAGAAGCATAACTCTGTGACTGTCAGAGATGTCATCAGAATGAGACTGGCCAGTGGCTGGAGATGACTGGAGACGACAGGCAGCTTAACTTTTGTTCCCCAGAGAGGAAATGTGTCTGTCTGTCTGGGTGTTCTCTCAGACAATGGGCTGCTTCAGAGGTTCTAATTATCCTTGTTTCAGTTTTGCTAATTGAATCACAGATTTATATTTAGGGATATCAGTTATGCTTCTCAGGTTATTTTTATGCTATTTGTAACTTCTTCTAACATTATCAAGAACCACAAGACGGTGAATTCTCACAGATGGAGGAAGGAATATTTTACTACAAAGTAATGCTTTGCTTAACTTAAAAGGTTAACTTTAATTAAGACAGTGATAAAAGCTTCTACAGAAAGAGTGACAAATATGTAAAATTACCTCCGCTGCTGCGGGCCATTGTCAGCGCTTCCAAAGAAGTTGCTGGACTCACTTCTAGTTGGCAGATCACCACTTTGGCTCTGCTAATGACGCTGGCTGCCTCCTTCAGGTCCTCAGAATTCAGAAGCAAGTTTGCTCCAGCCACTATGACGATGATATTTTGGCCTATAAAGAAATTCCCCACATTTATATTAAAACCAAGTAAGGCTGAACAGTGATATTCTGCCACGATACAACTGTCCTTATAAAGTCATTATACAAAATGTGCTCTAAGTATCAGTTTTAACACTTCTAAGTTAAACGTTCACATTTAATTTTGTGTTCCAAATGTATCTTTTGAAATATATCTGTGAGATTCATAATATTGTTTACTTTTTCCCTTTTAAAAATATTTATTTAACCTCAGGGGATGGAAAGAATGTCAGCACCACAGGGTGGGAAGAAATATTTTAAGGCATCGTTTCCCTCCACAGACACTGACTGGTGCATTCATGATCCCATGGTGACTACCAAAAACACCACTGAGGAGGACTCTCAGCGGAACGGCGTGGGGAGAGGGAACGTAAGTGTATAACCCAGTGGGAATATAGCCAATATACAAGATGTTCATACAATAAAGTCCTCAAATAAAATTTATTTATTATTTATTTGTTTCTGTGTATAAATGCATGTACCATGGCACATATATGGAGGTCAGGGACGGCCCCAAGGTGTCTGTGTTCCACCATGAACTGTCAGACTAGCTTACCCTCCACCGCCAATGGTTAGCACACTGGGATCACATCTTCCCAGGCCCCTGTTTTTCTTTTTAAAGAAGCTATGTTTCCCAGGATGGCCTTGAGCTCCTGGGCTCAAGGGGTCCTCTTGTCTCAGCTTCCCAAGTAGCTGGGACTACAGGTACACACCATTATACCCGACTTATTATAGTCACTTTGAGCAAAATCTCAAAAAGAATTTTCCTTATTTTAATATTAATATTATTCTTATTCTTATATACAAAGAATAATAGTTGAGAAATGCTACATAACCTACTTTTAAGATTTCTTTTACCCAGGCATGCCTTTAACCCCAGTACCTGGGAGGCAGAGGTAGGAGAATCACTGTGAGTTTGAGGCCAGCCTGGGACTATAGAGTGAGTTTCAGGTCAGCCTGGACAAGAGTGAGACCCTGCCTAGAAACAAACAAACAAACAAACAAAATATTTCTTTTATATGAAATGGCAAATATAATACATATGGTAAAGATTGTACATTATAAATGATGGATATTATTATATAGATGAAAATATGTAGGGATAAGTCTGTACAATATTCAAATCTAATGCTCTATGATATGCATGCAGTAATCCAAATGCATTTTATAACATTTACAGATGGAAAATGTACCAGATAAAGCAGGGGGAGATATTTGTCTTACAATGTACCAGATCAAATAAAGAAACAGGACTTAGGAAGCCGGGTCATCCTCATCCTCCAGACCCGCTCTCTACAGTCCCTTCGGAGGAGGTGCGGTGGAACATGCCACCTGACAGGTGAGTCTTAGGAGCTGTGCCAACAGGGTCATCACAGTAGCACATACGGTCTGGAACACTTGAAGTACTTGAAGCTGCTTTGAATTGAGATGTGCTCTATGCACAATGGGTTTCGATGTAGTGTAGTGAAAGGAGGTAAAATAGCTAAGTTGCTTTTTTTGTTTTGTTTTGTTTTTTGAGGTAGGGTCTCACTCTAGCCCAGGCTGACCTGGAATTCACTATGTAGTCTCAGGCTGGCCTCAAACTCACAGGGATCCTCCTATCTCTGCTTCCCGAGTGCACCACCACATACTGCTCCAAGTTTTAACAATATTGAAACGATTTAATTTTAAAACAAAAAATGTGTGTGTGTGTGTGTGTGTGTGTGTTGTGTGTGTGTGAGTGAGAGAGAGAGAGAGAGTGAGTGAGAGAAAGAGAGAGCAGGCTACACACCACATGCGTGTGAAGGTCAGAGCAGCATTGGGTGTTGGTTCTTACCTTCTACTTTGTTTGAAGGCAGGGTCTCTTGTTTGTCTCTGATCTTGCCAGGCTGTCTGGACCTTGAGCTTTGGGGGGGGGGTGTTCTCCTGCATCTGCCTCCCTTCTCACTGTAGGAGTGCTGAGCTACAGGTTCTCACATTATTACCAACCTCAGTGGTTCTAGGGTCTTAACTCAGGTCCTTAATGCTTGTGTGGTAGGATGGTTAAAGTTTATTATCAATTTACCCTGCTTAGTAATCTACAGTAATCTCGTGGTGGGGGGGAGTTTTTGAGGTTGCTTACAGGAAGGATTAACTAAAGGAGGAGGTCTCTCCTGCAGAGTGAGCCCTTCCTCCAGAGTGGGTGGCCCTTTCAGTAGGGGACAAGATATAAGGAAGCTTGAGGGGAAGGAAATCTCTCTCTCCCCTCCCACCTGTTTGCTGGTGTGTGTGTGTGTGTGTGTGTGTGTGTGTGTGTGTGTGTGTGTGTGTGTGTGTAGTGTTAGCGATGTTTTTTTTTCTCTCTGCTTGGACCTGTGAAAGAGGGACAGCCTCTTTCACCATTATGGAACTTCCCCTGGACCTGTAACTTCCATAAATCCCTTCCTCCCATAACTATGCCTGGTTTGGAGGGTCACCCCAGCAGCCTGTGGCATGTGGCAAGTGCTTTGTTCATTGAGCCATCTTTAGAGTCACCATCTCTCTAAAATAAAATTTTAATTATATGCTGAAATGTTAGCATTTTGGATATATTAAGTAATAAACATATTATCAAAATTAAATTTACTTGTTTCTTTCTACTTTTTGAAACATGGCTCCTAGACAGTTTAAACCACATGTGGGCTGCATTTCACTTCTAATGGACAGCATTGCTCTAGAGGAATGTGTTGCAGCAGGTACTTCTTTGTGCTCTAGGCTGCTTGTGTACATCTTGTATAGACATGACCTAAAATTACCTCTTAACACAGACCAAATTCTAGCCTATTGTCTTACCACAGATGTGTCTGTTGGCCACAAGGAAGACTTAATAAAGTGGAGATGGTTTAGCATAAACCCAACCTCAGTCCTGGAAAAATCCATAAAAAACCCCACTTGCTGCAAGACAGTCTCTCTCCCTCCTTTTTCTGGCAGTGACCTCATCTCTTTGTTGTATAAACTGCAGCTTAGTGTGATCTGCATTTCTGGCCTGGCCATGGCTGCTGAGCAATAGCTGTCCGTGCATAGGCATGTGGCTAGTTCAATCATGCCTCAAGTTCAACTTGTCATTACTTTGCTAGGAATACTCCTACCCTTATTATTATTATTATTATTATTATTATTTTTGGTTTTTCAAGGTAGGGTCTCACTCTAGCCCAGGCTGATCTGGAATTCACTCTGTAGTCTCAGGGTGGCCTTGAACTCATGGTGATCCTCCTACCTCTGCCTCCAGAGTGCTGGGATTAAAGGCATGTGCCACCATGCCTGGCTTTCTCCCTCTCTTTTGAGATTGGGTTTATTTTGAGATTGGGTCCATGCTAGTCTGGAACTTACTCTATAGACTATTATATTGCTATAATCTTCCTGTCTCAGCTTCTTGAGTGATTGAATCCCAACTCTGTCCCACCATGACCTGCACAATCTATACTTGAGGATATCACCATACTACACTCCAGGCAAGGTCTATCATAATAGGCCAGCAATATATAATGTCAAGTGATATCTTTGAGCTGAGCATGGTGGCACATATCTTTAATCCCAGCACTCGGGAGGCAGAGGTAGGAGGATCCCAGTGAGTTTGAGGCCAGCCTGAGTTACAGAGTGAATTCCAGGTCAGCCTGGGCCAGAGTGAGACTCTAATTTGAAAAAAATTAAAATGTTATCTTAGTGTTGAAAATTTTGGTTCACAGGAATAGATGAAAGTAATACTGAAGCTATCCCTAGAATTTTATATGAGGTTTAAGATAAGAATGAGCTGTTTTTGGTAGCACTTAATATTAAGGTGTAGCTTAATGTAACAGAAACAGATTTTATATTGTTAGAACAAAAGCTTTCATTTACTGTCCTTAGATGGAATATTTGTTGAAATAGTGCAGCTTTAGAACCACTGAGCCTGAGTTTAAAACACCATATTGCTGATGTAAAATCATCCTGCAGAATTGTAAGACAGGGTGCATGACGGCTCATGCTTGTAATTTCAGCCTTGGGAAGGCAGAGCCTGGAGGGTTTCTGTCCAATCTGGCCCATGTAGAAAGTTCAAGGCCAGTCAGCCTAGGCTATACAGCAAGACCTTGTCTCAAAACACACACACACACACACACACACACACACACACACACGAAGAGCTGGGAATGGTAGATCACACCTATAAACCTCGGCACTCAAGAGGCTTAGGTAGGAGGAAAGCTATGAGTTCGAAGTCATCCTAGGCTACAGAGTGAGTTCCAGGTCAGCATAGGGTAGAGTGAAACCCTGCCTCAAAACAAACAAACAAAAACAAGGAAAAAAGTGTACTACAGTTATACTGCAACCATATCCACAGTTTATTACCTGTGGTCAGTATATTAACTGAAAATGAATAAATATTCTATGGCAAGACTAGACAGTAAATTCCAGAAATGAAAAATTAGTTAAGTTTTAAATGGCACGCCATTCTGGGTGGCATGATGACATCTCATGCCATCCCACCTGGAAGGTGAGTCATCCCTTTGTCTGACATATCCCTGTTACAGTCCTGTGTGGACAGACCCACCAGGCAGCCATTTCACAGACTCCTGGATTACCAGGCTGACTGCTGAAATGCTCCAGCTGTTGTGTTCCAGTAACCCATATATGCTAGTCTAATGAGACATCACAGTCCTGTTATTCTGCTCGCTCACTTCATCTCACAGTGTGGGCACTGTGTCATTTCACAGAAGGGTGAGCACAGTACAGTAAGATCCTTTGAGACAGAAGAGATTACATTGACGCAACCTTTATTACAGTTAATTATAAACATTCTATTTTATTAGTTACTGTTGTCAATATCTTACTGCTCCTGATTTATAAATTAAACTTTGTCTTTATCATAGGTATATACATATAGGATAAAACAGTATGTAAAGGACTCAATACTACCTGAGTTTCTGGCATTAATTGGTGGGTCTTAAAATGTGTTCCTCAATGGATAAGGAGGAATCACCATATAAATAAAAGGCACACGCTGATAAATCCTAATTAACACAGTATCTGCTAATTGCTCACAATGCACTAAGTTCTACCCCAAAAAATGCTTTATCTGTCTGAATATTGATTCTGGGTAAAAACCAAAAAAAAAAAAAAAAACCCAAAAAACTGAGTAGGGTATGGTGGTGCACACCTTCAGTCCTACCACTGGGAAACTGAGGTAGCAGGATTACTATAAATTCAAGGTTAGCCTGGACTATAGAGTGAGTTCCAGATCAGCCTGGGCTAGAGTGAAAGTCTAGCTGGAAAAAAACAAAACCAAAAAGCAAACAAACATAGATATTTTAATTTACATAAAGCAGTTGGAAGAAATTTTGAAAATCTAACTTTTATAAATAAAATTTTTTTAAACTATGAAAAGCCTTGTGGCAGACTTAGTTGTATATCTAGACTTTTGAGGTTTGATTGCTGTTTAAAGAGCAGACAAAATTGAACACTAACAATGAGTTAGAAGTAAGTAGTGGCTGCCATTTGCTCAGTAAATACTCTATAAATACGGCTCATCAAGCTCTTTACTTTTTTCTCAAGCTTTCTTTTGTACTTGTTTACATTTATTTACTTAGTGCCATGAAAACGACAGGCAAGTACTCGAGTGTTTTAGAGACACACATCAATCTTGAGTTCCCATGAAGGTAAGAGGGACATTACAGGAGACAGTTATTATTTGGAAGCAACCATCTGCTTTATAGACATTAGATGGATTATTTTATAAATGATCAATACAGGGAGTATACGTTAAGGGAGATGTTTGTTTTTGGATTGGAAAGGCTACACTTTAGATCACGGCATGAAGCGTGTGGTGAGGGATGGGACAAGGGTAAAAACTTGCCTCCAATCTAGCTATGGAGAGAACTGTTTTAGAAAATGACACTGTGATGAGGCGCACAGACCTTCATTATTGACAATTATGGAAGCAGCTCCTGTAGCAGCGTCTTTAGTCTGATATGCAAATTCTGCAAGAAAAAAAAGAAAATTACTATCACGTACATACAGCCTGGTATGGATAATTTATTTTAACACTTTCAGTGTGACACTAATTTTTGGAAAAACTTTTCAACCTTTAACCATCTGGAATGAGTTAAAAAATAAGTAATTAGTGCTAATTTATACCCATCACCTATACAAACAGGAAAATAGGCGTCCTTACATTAATGGCACCTTTTCTTTGCATCAGTAACAACCCATGAAACCAAACCACTTCTGATGCCTCAAAATTAGTCATAGTTGTATACATATGCATTTTTCTAGAGCAAGGTATTTTCTTCAATGAAAACAACAGGTGAGATAAAAATGAAAGGGTTGAACATGTAAAATGAACTAGTTTGCTTTTCTTCATTCTCAGAAGCTTGCATTTCATCAAGCGTGATGGTTTGGCATGTAACTGAGTGTAGATAGACAGCCCTTGACAGCAGCACAGAGCTCTGACTTGAGGCAGAAGACCTGCAGTCCAGGCCTGGCCATGGCCCTCGCTGGCTGTGCCTCTTGCTGGCTGTGGCCCTCGTGGCCCTCGCTGGCCGTGCCTCTCACTAGCCATGGCCCTCGCTGGCTGTGCCTCTCGCTGGCTGTGGCCCTCACTGGCTGTGCCTCTCGCTGGCCGTGGCCCTTGCTGGCCGCGCCTCTCGCTGGCTGTGGCCCTCACTGGCCAAGCCTCTTGTTGCCCATTCCTCTTGGCAAGAAAATCTCAGAACCTGCTGACCTTCAGCTTTCTCTTCTGGGAGACTGTTTCCAGCCTTTATGGCTTCTGTGATTGTCTCCAGCTATAACATTCAGTGATTCACTTAGTCGCTCATCACATATCCATATAATCTCTGGACATTTATTCCCAACTGGGGCATATGCACGTCAGAGAACTGACTAGAGGACATGCAAGCAGAGCAACAAACTTCTGACACCAGAGAAGAGCTGGTCATTCTATTCAATATTTCATCTCCTTAAAATATTTATTACTTGGAGAGAAAGAGACAGACACAGAGAGACTATGGGTGTGCCAGCACCTCCTGCCGCTGCAAATGAACTCCAGACACATGTGCCACTTTGTACATTTGGCTTTATGTGAGTACTAGGGAATCGAACCCAGGCCAGCAGGCTTTGCAAGCAAGCACCTTTAACTGCTGAGCCATCTCCTCAGCCCTAATTTTTCTTATAACAAGATCACAGAAGACCTATAAACACTGAGCTGGATGTGCTGGCACAGATCCATAGTCCTGACATTTGGTAGGTTGAGGCAAGAGGATCGCCATGAGTTTGAGGCTATAATGAACACAGGGATTACCAGGTTAGTCAGGACTACATAGCAAGACCTTTTCTCAGTGCTTGATCATACCTACACATGATGGGAGGAAAAGATGATGCCACCGAAACAAAACAGAGACTAACTGAGAGGGGGAGAGATCTGAGGGAGGGTGGGCAGGAAATCATAATGGTTTATTGTCTATAATTATGCAAGCTATCAATAAAAAGTAAACAAAAAACAAGTCAACCAACCAAAAGAACATTATAAACATTATTTTTTTTAAAAAGATGAACTATAAAAGCAGATGAAAATTTACCTGTAGAAATATCATTCCGTTTTAAGTTTTCTATATAATCATCCCCAAAAGAGTCTTTGCCAACCTGTTCCAAGAGATGATGAACATTAGATCTTTTACACACAGTAAATGCTACAATGCTGTGCTTAGAATAGTTCGCATTTTTAAAAAGGGCATATCCGCATAGTACTTTATAAACACTAATTAATCTTACTACACAAAGTTAGATCTGATTTCAGCCCAAAGGACTGCTATATATCTGTGACTGCTTCACTGACATCCTCACCAAAATATGATGCATGGCGATGGCCACAGCTCTGTAGCTCTGCTCTGTTCATAGCCCTGCTGTCTGTGATGTGGCCCCAGTGACCCCAGGCTTACATTAATGTAGTAATGTATGACAGACACAGACAGACAGGGACTCTGCAAGCAAGTGCCCTTAACCACTGAGCCAACTCCCAGCCCCCAGATAAGGACTCTGAATAGCACAAGGGCCACATAAATTGCCCAAAGCCAGATCAGTCGCTGGGTTTTCAGTACATGAACCAACACATTCCTTTTTTTTTTTTTTTTTTGCTTAAATAGTCATGAATTGAATATCTAATATGTTGTCCCCAAAGTCCCAACCAGCCTTCAAAGGAAGATAGCTTGCTCTGACCCCAAACCATAATTCAGGTACTTGTGCCTGGCTGGCTTCTGAGACCAAGTTCTTGCTTTGTGGTCCACTTTGGTCACTGGATGTCTACTTCTGTCACAAGTGTCACTCCTAATCTAGTTCTTTAGCTATTTACAATGGGGGGGGCTACTCTCTGCCTGGCCAGTGGTCCCCAGAGGCCAGGGCTTTAGGTCTGTGGCTCAGGCCTAGAAGGAATCTGCCACTGAAAACAAGAAGACTCACCTACATCTCCTACTGTCACTTGGGTCTTCCTGGTGCTGTGACCACTACGTGCATCAGGACCAGGACAGCCTCTGTTAGGCCTCTCTGATACTATCCAGTATGTGATTGTCACTTTGGTTTGACCTTTTTTTTTTTTTTTGCAGTACTAGGTGAACTTCCATTCTACCACATTCATGGCTATTTCATCTATTACATTAACTTTTTCCAATGGGCAATCAAGGTGTTATACAGCTGGGAAAATATTTTAGAAATGTTGTATGGGAGGCTTCAGCGATACAGTGGTTAAAGGTGCTTAAGACCCCGGCTTGATTCCTCAGTACCCACATAAAGCCAAATGCCCAAAGTGGCACATAGGCCTGGAATTCGTTTGCAGTAGCAAGACACCCTGGCATGTCTATTCTTTTTCTCTCTCTGCTTACAAATAAATAACTAAAAAATATATATTTAAATGTCTGGATTAAGAAAAGCAATGGTAATCTGGGGCCTGCAATGAGTTTCTTTTATTAACAGTTTTTTTTAAATAGTTTTTTTAAAAAATATTTTATTTATTCATTTTCAAGCAGAGAGATATAGGAGATAGATGATGAGAGAGAGAGAGAGAGCACCAAGGCCACCACCTTGTGGATCTGGCCTATGTGGGTCCTGGGGAATTGAACCGGGGGCCTCAGGCACTGGAGACAAGTGCCTTAACCGCTGAGCCATATCTCCAGCCCCTTAAAAATAGTTTATTTATTTATTTGCAACCAGAGAGATAGAGAGAAGAGAGATGAAAGAGAATGGGCATGCCAGGGCTTCCATCCCCTGCAAATGAACTCCAGATGCATGTGCCACTGTGCATTTGGCTTTAAGTGGGTATTGGGAGGAAAAAAGAAAAGAAAAACAAAAATAAAAGTAAAAGAAAAAATGGGCATTGGGGAATCAAACCCAGGTCCTTAGGCTTTGCAGGCAAGTGCCTTAACAACTGAGCTACCTCTCCAGCCCCTTTATTAACAGCTTTGATGCAAGCAGAATCTGTTAAAGGGGAGCATCCAGGGCAGCCCTGATTGTGCAGGTGATAACACAGACATTAGCGAGTGCAAGGATCAGGAAGAGTTGTTACAGGAAGGAGGAACCCCGAAGGGCATGCAGCTTTGCTTTAAAGAAACAGATAACATCAAGGAATACTAAGACGGGCAGAGGACTAGCGTGTGCATCAGAAGTGTAATTACAAAGGGCTTTCAGGCTTGGGGTCTGCTGCTCTTATGATCTAGAAGACACCATAGCTGCCTTTCTCCTGCTTGCTCGCGAAGTCACTGGATTTGCTGCCTCCCTTGGTGATGGTGATGACTCCAGATGGGCTCCAATAAGGATTTCTCCCCAACGTGTCTGCCTGCCCCCCTAAACTCTATGTGAGGGGTAGAGCAGGATACTTTGCTCTTGTCTTCTTTGATATTCACTTATTAAAAATGAAAATCTGGGAGCAGAAAGCAACGATGCTGCTCAGGAGGCACGTGGGCTGACTCGACTCCAGGTGGGCTGGCTCGGCATAGAGGTCATAGTGACTCCATGTGCCATGCAAGAGGGAGCCAAGCCCAGGAGCAGGAACACAGCCTTTCTCTAGGACTCAGTTTCTCTATTAAGAAAAATAGGCTGGGCATAGTGGTGCATGCCTTTAATTCCAGCACTTGGGAGGCAGAGGTAGGAGGATCACTGTGAGTTCGAGGCCACCCTGAGACTACATAGTGAATTCCAGGTCAGCTTGAGATAGAGTGAGACCCTACCTCGAAAAGCCAATTAAAAAAAAAAAAAGGTTTTCATAGCAGGTTTGCTCTGGGAAAACAATACAATAATTTACATAAAAGCACATTTGAAACTGCAAAAGATTAAGTAAGGCTTCCGTGCTGTCCTCTTCCACCTCACCATGTGCCATGACAGTGAGGCTGTGGCTGTGGCTGCCCCTCTCTCTCTCTGCTGTGTCACATCTAGCCTTAGGGCAGCTCTGCGCGATACTCCGTAGTATCAGCTTTCTTTCTTCTTTCTTTCTTTCTTTCTTTCTTTCTTTCTTTCTTTCTTTCTTTCTTTCTTTCTTTCTTTCTTTCTTTCTTTCTTTCTTT
>PVHP010051037.1:0-11606 GCA_004024765.1 Zapus hudsonius | reverse complement strand
CCTCAGCTATAACATTCCTTTCATTCTTCCCTTCCAGAGTCAGCTATGAAATTCCTGACTGCTCAGAGGATGCCCCTGACTCTGGCTGGAGCCTCCTATGAGGGGGTCGCTGTCAATGACTGCATAGAGAGTGGGCGCCAAGCAGCAGTCACTGTCCTGGGCACAGAATCTAATAGCTAATCCCCCCAACTCCTAGTCCTGATAATAAAAGTGTGAGCTGGAGCACAGCTTGGTCTTATGTTCTGTCAACCTATGGGCATAGGGGTGGGGGGATCTGGTAAAACATGCTTGGGATGCAGAAAGCAGAGCAGAGGTGAGACAAAGTCCTTTATTAGAAAAGATATCAAAATCCCAGCCCTCTGAGCCAAGACCAGAAGACAGAGCTACTCCAGCACTGGCGGAAAGTGCCCAGGTGGGGGCTTCCTTCACCAGACAGCTTCCTGGGAACCATAAATAGAATAAATATTCACAGAGGTCCCAGGAGAAGCCAAATCACTCTTGAGAAAGTGATGTCCATGGAAGAGGAAGGGGCTTGGGGTCCAGCCCTGCTCCTGCCCCGGGGGGGAGGAAGGGGCAAGGGACTCCCAGGAGTCATCACATAAATCATGACATCAAGGATTCACAGTCATAAGCCCTGGCAGGAGACCTCTAAAAAGAGGGACCCCCAGGTCCAGAGGAGCCCAGCTCCAGTCCAAAAGTGAGGAGAGGTCCCTGCCCCCCAGCATAGCACTAGAGTTTAGTTCCCCCACATCCCTCCAAGAGCAGTGGGGAGAAGACCACCCCTCTGATTCAGTTTCATGATTAAGGTGAGCAGAGAGGAGTCAGTGTGAGCCATGGGGAACTGTGTGATTGGCAGTAGGCAAAGGACCAGGCCTAACTGGGGGCCGGCGCTGCAGCATCTCTTGACGGAAGGCCTGGGAGGAACCAGGTGGGTATCGAGGACCAGAGGCAGCCCGGGGACCCCGAGGGTCAGTCCCAATGTCTGCTGTGATGTTGGTATAGAGAGGACCCAGCTCTCGAGACAGCAATCGGTATGTCAGTGAGTTCATCCCATCTTGCGTCCAAGAATTCTGGGTACGGACCAGGAGGTCAAATCTGAGGGTTAGAGGTTTGAAACTAAACTCCAGAAAGGAAGAGCCAGGAATCTACAGCTCTTTAGAAGTTTCCTGGCTAGAGGAAACATGAGAATCCAATAATAGCTTCAGGGAGTTCTCCCTTCCTACCTGTGGGGATTTTCCTCGTTGCCCTTATCTCCTCGGTGCTTCACCATCTTATAGTGCCCCACAGACGTGGGGGGCCGAGAGATCTTCATCCCAGCCAGACGTACCCTGTAGGAAAAGTACAGGTAACTTGGAGGCTCTGGAGTGGAAGAAAGTGCTGATGGGCAAACAAGAGCAAAAGCCAGGAATTATATGTTTCTGTACACAAAAACCAATTATCAGTAGTTTGGAAAAGTGTAAAGTAGCCACACCTTCAATCTCAGCACTCAGGAGGAAGAGGTCAGAGGATTGCTGTGAGTTGGAGGCCAGTCTGAGGCTACAGAGTGAGTGCCAGGTCAGCCTAGCCTAAAGTAAGATCCTACCTCGGGGAAGAAAAAGAAGGGGGCGGGGGGGGGGGAGGTGTAGAAAATCAAATCAAACAGAAAAAAGGAAGCTGTCCACATAGCCTAATGCCAAGGACCCTGAGGCCTTTAGACTGGAAGAGGTATGTTTGTACCTCTCATATCTGCTTACTAAATGGCTCTCTTGCAGTCTGGGGAGGAGAGGGAAAAAGGCCATTTTGTCACAGGGATAGGAACTACAAATCCAAGTTCTGAATCTCAGTCTTTTTTTTTTTTTACATTTTTGGTGGTGGTTGGTGGGGGAGGGGACAGAGATTGAATCCAGGACCTAGTTTACATACACACTTCCACCAAGATGCACCCCTATCCCGGCAGCTCTTTCTTAGAATTGTGTCCTAAGTCCCCAACTCCTCTTCCCCTGCTGCCATGTGTTAAGAAAAAGAGTGAAAGCAGGTAATCAAGACCTTAAAAGAAAAAAAGAAATCCTAATTCTGACACAGCAAGGAGTGAAGATGGCTTGGGGAAGAACTGAAAGAATATACGCATCTGGAATTTGCTAGTGTGCACACAGAGAAGATGAGAATTTATATAAAGATGTCATCCCAGAAAACAGAAGGCGGCGAGCATGGACTCACTCAGCATATCGAGCCCAAATGTTCATTCCACACGTGAAACTGGGACGACAGCAGAAGCTGAAGGTCAGGATGTTTCACAGCTAGGGAATGAGTGGCATCAAGCCAGAGGCACAGGCTGCTTTTTTTTTTTTTTTAAGTGTTTGTGGGCTACATGGAACATAATCTCTGCTCTGTATCCCAATAAAAGTAGTCTGTTTGCAAGCTTAGCAGAAGGCAGAACTAATCTGCCTTAGGTCTCCCTCTCTTCAGGCCCCGAACTCTATAATAGTGTTTCTTATTGATCCTATCTCCTCCTTCAGAAATATAACTAACCAAATCTACAAAACTGAAAGATAACAGAATAGAAAGCCTAAATGAGTACACTAAAAAGACCAAAGACCAAAGACCAAGGAGCTAAAGATTAGTGTTGAAAGGTCAGGGTCAGGGTCAGGGTCAAGAGGTAGGTGGCAAGAAATCTGACCTGGTAGCAATGTCGTCATCCTCACCACCCCAGCCCCAATATTCATTGGGGAAGCCATTCATCTTCAGGTACTGGTCAGGAGTGAGCGCTGAGACCCCTCCAAAGTATTGGGGGTACGGGAGGCTAGGGAGAAAAAGATCCTTACATTCCACCAATCTAGAGAGCCATCCCTACCCACAATCCCTTTGGCTTTCCTCCTTCTACTAGATGGCTGATTTTCTTGCTCCCCAGCACCTTTCCGTGCCCTCTACCTGTATCCAAACTTGTTCATGGCAACAGCAACATGGCGTGGTCCCCGGGGGTCGCACACATAAAGATTATGGTCATTTTCTGGCAGGAGGTCCACATCATGCAAAAATAGGCAGTCCCATTCCTCATCACGCAGGGCCTCCCGCACCCCAACATTCAGTAGCTTTGCCCTGTTAAATGTTCCATTTCCAGCCTGAAAAACAATGGAGGGGGACCAGACTATGTGTGGAGAAGGTAGATAGCAGGGGAAAGAGGGGGCTAAAGAGAACAGAGGGATGTGGGACAAGGAGAATGAAGATAAAGAAATGTCCAAGCATAGTAGTACAAGCTTGTAATCCCAGCCCCTCAGGAGGCTGAGGCAGGAGGATCTTGAGTTTGAGGCCAGCCTGGGCTACAAAGAAAGATCTTAGCCCAGCGTTGTGGTGCATGCCTTTAATCCCAGCACCCGGGAGGCAGAGGTAGGAGGATTGCCGTGAGTTCAAGGCCACCCTGATGAGACTACATAGTGAATTCCAGGTCAGCCTGGACTACAACAGTGAGACCCTACCTTGAAACACCCCCCCCCAAAAAAAAAAGATCTTGTCACAAACACACTATCTTTCTCATTTAATCATTCAAGTTTTTCTTGACTGTCGGAATGTGCCTGATATTGGCCGGGCATGGTGGCGCACGCCTTTAATCCCAGCACTCGGGAGGCAGAGATAGGAGGATTGCCGTGAGTTCAAGGCCACCCTGAGACTACATAGTGAATTCCAGGTCAGCCTGGGCTACAGTGAGACCTCGAAACACCAAAAAAAAAAAAAAAAATGTGCCTGATATTTAGGTGCTGCTATTTAGAATGTCTTTCTGACAACCAATAACCATGAGGAGGAACAAGAAGTATGTTAATTATCTTTTCCTTTGTGCCTCATTTTAGAGGAGAAAGTATCTTCCTCAAGGTCACACATATCACCAGTGGCAGAACTACAATTTTAGTCCACACCTGCCCAATTCCAAGTTGGCATAAACCACTCAACAAGGGGAAATCATGAAAGCACAGGAGAGTGGGGTTCTCTAAACAAAGTTAGAAGCGTTTAACATGGAAGAGCAGGGTCAGGTGCTTCTCCATATTCCACTGCCGGCCCTCTTACAATTATCCCATGGACTCATGAGATGAGTGGCCTGAGGCTTGCTTACATGAAAGAAAGAAGGAAGCAGAGATTGAGGGTACCTGGTGGATGACATAGATGCCGTATGCGAGCTGCTGGCGCTGAAGGAAAGGGTGCAGGTGGTAGAGCAGAAGGCGTAGGTGGTGCTCCCGGGCACGATGGGGCACAATAATGGCAGTTCGGGAGCGGGGTTCACACCCTGCAGGGCGGTACCGGCCCCCTGGTTCTACCCGGGGATTCCGCTCCACAATCTCTGCTATGGATGGCACTGGGCTAAAGGACACCGATATGGGACCCACTGTTGAGAGGAAATGACAAGCTCAGGAATGGAGGGTGAAGAGAGAAGATAGCATCAGAGCCAGGGAGTATGCCTGGCCTAACAGTTTGGATTCTAGGCTCAGTTCTCCAGGACTCACTCAAAAATCTAAGGAGCCTTGCATCTCCTCACTGGGCCAGCTCTACAAAGCCCGAAAGGTATAGGCTCCTTACCTAGTCTACCTTGTTTAAGGTTTACATAGCTTTCTCTTGCCCCACAGTGGTTGAAACTAGAGATGAAAAGAAGAGAACAGGGCTTCCAATTAATTATACCAGAGCTCATCTACAAGGGAAATAATTCTGAACCTGGGGCAGAAAGAGCCCATAAATGAGCAGGCAGTAAAAAACTGTGACCCAAAATCCTAATCTAAATTCTGAAGTCACACCCCACTCTACCTCAACCTCTGCCCACCTTCAGAGTACCGTATCTAGGTCCCACTCCTGCTGCCATGCCTGCCCAGGACTTCCGCCCCCACACCTTGTCCTCAAGGGCTTTTTCTTGTACTCACCTAGGAAAGGAGATCGTTCTGGACAGTAGGGCAGAGCCTGAGGAGCTGGTAGACCCCCTGCAGCTACAGGAGCCACAGGCAGATGGCTGAGGTTACTATAGACATCTCGGGGGTGAGAATAGTCAAATGTTGGCCCCTGATCCCGCCCAAATAGGGCACTAAGGCTTCGGAAGCCCCCTAGTGACAGGTACATCATGACAGCCAGCTGGGAGCCCACCAGCAGAGCCAGCGTGCAGGGCCTTTCCAGCAACCTCCGCAACATCCTGATTTGAGGTCTGGGGAGGAAGAACGGGAGGTTCTGGGAGCAGGCAGGAAAAATGCAAGCCATCAAGAAGAGCAGGAAGGGATGAAGGGAGCGCAAGAGACACAAAGGAAAACCAGGCAGAAAACAAGGTCACAGAAAAGCACAGGTGAACAATTAGTCACACAAGGCAAAACAGACAGTCACTACCATGAGCCCTTCCAGGCAAAGTTTCACTCTGACCCTCCCCTCCCCCAGCCACTCCCACCACTGTCTCCACTCTCAGCTCCCAAATTCATTTTAGAAGACTTTCAATTTTTTTATTTGCACGTGTGTGTGCACTTGTGCACACCAAGGTCTCTTCCCCATCTGGCTTTATGTGGGAAGCTGGGTAACTGCTTTGTAAGCAAGCACCTTTAATCTCTGAGCCATGTCCTGAGCCCAATCCTCCAATACCTTTTTAAAAGTTACTTTTATTCGTGTGTTTTTCAAACAGGGTCTCACCCTATAGCTTAGACTGGCCTGAAACTCATTACATAGCCAGGTTGGCCTTGAACTCTCCACAGCTAGTCCCTCCAATATTATAAGGGAAAAGATAGACTCACCTAAGTTCAAGCTGTCTTCTTCCGGATCATGGGGGCTCCAGGGGGTCCCCGAGGAGCAGACATGTATGACATTATCTAAAATTGGAAATGCCACAGAGAACAGAGAAAGGCTCCATCGAGCATTCCAACAGCGAGTGGGGACCAGCTGAGACAGCAGTGGTCAAGGATAACCAGACACCTGCATGGGCAGAGATCAAGATCACTATGAAGCCATTTCCCACAAGGAAACCACAAAAAGCCATATGGTGACACACAACTATAATCCCAGCATTTGAGAGGTGGAGGCAGGAGGATCTAAAGTTCTAGGTCATTGTCTACATAAGCACCTATCTCAGAAAAAGAAAAAAAAAAACTGTCCTTAACCAACAGGAGTGGGAGGCATCGCAAGCACGTTCCAGAGGCAATAAATACAGTCATGACAGGACCTGAGAACCCAGGAAACAGGTTCTCTCCGTTCTTCACGTTCCAGGGAGCTCCCGTCCGAGCCGGAGCAGGAGCAGGAGCAGGAGCGTGACCACCTGGGAGCTGCAGGCAAACACCCCGGAGCGGAGCAGGGTGGAGTCCTCCACCTTTTCCACCTTTCCCAGCCCTAATGGGGGTGGGGAGCAGGGTGACTGCAGAAGTGAGAAGCAGAGGGAAGGCTGAGAGGCAGAGACCACGGAGCTACCTGGGCGGGCTCACCTGGAGGGGCGTGGTCAGCGCTCTGCCGGGGATCAGAACCCCAGATCTTTGGGAGCACGCCCGCCCCGGCTCGCGTTCTCCCTACCGCACGCGGTGAAGCCAACCTGCCCGCGTCCACCCTGGCACTTGGGATCCCGTCCGCGCTCAACCCGGTCTCCAGCCTTCAACCAGAATCTCTTACCCTCTCGACCTCCTCAACCTTGCTCCGAGGCCTCGATCTGCACGGTCCCCAGCCTGCATACCTGCGCCGCTTCCCGTCGTCACCGCCACCCCGACAGCCGGGCAGACCTCGCCGCCGCCATCTTGGAAGCGGGCGCTGGGGGCGGGACCTCGCGTCACGGGGCGGGGCCTCAGGGCGGAGGGGCGGAGCTCGTGGCTGGGGGCGGAGCCGGGAGCGAGGGGGTCCCGCGCGTCCCGGAGGCTCCGTGGCGGTGGGAGCGGATGGCGAAAAGGACCTTCCGCCTCTCGGTTCCCACCACGCGGTCTCCTAGCCGGTTTCCATTTCTCAGCGGCCCAGGGGCAGGCTGAGCCCCTGCAGCCCAGGGCCACGGGTCGGAATTGTTTCTCGCTGAGGCTATTTTGGGGTTTGTATCCACATGGGATCCCGCAGTCCTTGAAAAGGAAACAATGAAAAACATTGAGTGTGGAGGGAAAGGCAATCTGCTCTGATGTCAAAAGGTGTTTCCCTGGATATTACGGTAAAATTGACCCGAGATGCTTCATGCGGTGGCTTCCGCTAACCCCTAGTATATTGGGTTCTTTTGTTTGTTTGTTTTAGAAGTAAATGTGCATGCTTAAGGAAACAGTAGGAAACTTGAATTACTCACCGTGTCTGCCTCACCAAGATCCCGCTCTCCTGTGCGTGCACGGGAAGGAAAGATCTAATGATACAGTGTGATAAGTATGACCCAGAAATGACACCTCCTTCTCATAGATCCTTCCCAGAAGGCTTAACAAGTGACTGCCAATGGGAAACCCATTACCAAAATAGCATATCCTACTTTATCATTATTACTTTTGGATTTTTTGTTTTGTTTTTTTCAAGACAGAGTCTCACTCTTGCCTAAGCTGACCTGGAACTCACTCTATAGTCCTAGGCTGGCCTCAGACTGACAGCTATCCTTCTACCTCCGTTGGGTTTAAAGGTGTGCGCCACCACGCCTGACCCTTACTTCATTATTTTTTTAAATATTTATTTACTTATTTATTTGAGAGAGAGAGAGAAAGAGAGAGAGATTGGTTGCCCCAGAGCTTCATGCCACTGAAATGAACTCCAGACACATGCGCTACTTTGTGTGTCTTACAAAGTAAGACATGGGTGCGGGAGAATGGAACCAGTTATGTCAGGCTTTGCAAGCAAGCACCTTTAACCACTGAGCCATCGCTCCAGCCCTGCATATCCTACTTTATAAAACATTGCTTTTGTGGAAGTCATTTTACAACTCAGCATAGATAAATGACTGCTTGCAGATTCTGCCTTGTCTAGTTAGAGACTCTAGTATTTCTTCTAACTCCCCACTGGTAGGAATAGGTCATTTGCCTCCATTTATTCATGTTTGTGCTCCTGATCTGTAAATATATATGTATATATCTCATATATATATATATGAGCAAACAAGGACCAATCTAGGGGCCTTGCACTCATCCACTAAGCTAAATCTCCAACCCCCTGTACCAGTTATACTTGCCAGTTCCTTCATGAGTTAAGTGCAATAAACATGTGTTCCGTTTTTATATGGCCAATAAGACTCTTCTATTTTGTTTATTTGCAAGCAGAGAGAGAGAGAGAGAGAGAGAGAGAGAGAGAGAGAGAGAGAGAGAGAGAGGATGGGAGTGCTAGGGCCTCCAGCCTGCAAATGAACTCTAGATACATGGACCATTTTGGCATCTGGCTTTATGTGAATACTGGCAAGTTGAACCTGAGTTGTTAGGCTTTGCAGTCAAGTGCCTTAACTGCTAAGCCATCTCTTCACCTCCCAAAGACTGACTCTCTCTCTCTCTCTCTCTCTCTCTCTCTCTCTCTCTCTCTCTCTCTCTCTCTCTCTCTTCATTTTTCATGGTAGAGGTTTGCTCTAGCCCAGGCTGACCTGGAATTCACTATGTAGTCTCAGGGTGGCCTTGAACTCAAGTCACCACACCAGGCTCAAAAGGACTCTTCTTAACCAAACATAAAACAAGCTCTTCGGAAGCTGCTTCTTTGTCTTTTTCTTTATTTCTTTCCTTTTTTTAGAGACAGAGTCTCACTGTAGCTCAGGCTGATGTGGCACTCACTCTAGCCCCAGGCTGATCTAGAACTCACAGCCATTCTCTGTTGGAATGAAAACCCTGGGCCTCCATGCCTGACTGAGCCTACTCTTTAACTAGGAGTTATCTTGAGTCTATCTTGAGCCTGCCCAATTTTTGAAAGGAAGAATCCTGCCAAACCAGATAAGCTTGAGATCTGCTCCCTTCTTGCCTCCAGCTTGATCTGTCACTCTCATCTTCCTTCAGCAAGAATCCCATTAAGTCCTAACAAGAATCCCCCACCTAAACTGGGCGTTGTGGCGAACGCCTTTAATCCCAATACTCGGGAGGCAGAGGTAGGAGGATTGCCTTGAGTTCAAGGCCACCCTGAGACTACATAGTGAATTGCAGGTCAGCCTGGACTAGAGCAAAACCCTACCTCGAAAAACCAAGAAAAAAAAAAAGAATCCCCCGCCTAGGAGCTGGGGAAATTGCTCAGTGGTTAAAAATGCTTGCTTTCAAAGCCTACCAGCTCAGGTTTAATTCCCCAGTACCCATGTAAGGGCATACATGTATCTGGAGTTCGTTTGGAGTGCAAACGGCCCTGGCATATTCTCTCTCTCTCCCTCTCTTTCATAAATAAATAAAAACATAAAAAAGAAATCCTCAGAAAAAAAAGAATCCTCCAGCCAGGTGTGGTGGCGCAAGCCTTTAATAACAGCACTCGAGAGGCAGAGGTAGGAGGATTGCCATGAGTTCAAGGCCACCCTGAGACTACAGTGAATTCCAGGTCAGCCTGGACTAGAGCGAGACCCTATCCCCCCCCAAAAAAAATAAGGTGTGCATCATTACATCTGGTTTACATACATTATTTTTGAAAAGAACCATTTTTGGCCTTACGTGGTGGTACACACCTTCAGTCCCAGGACTTGGGAGACTGAGGTAGGAGGATTGCCATGAGTTCAATGATAGCCTAGGATTACAGAATGAGTTCCAGATCAGCCTGGACTAGAGTAAGACTATGTCAAAAAAAAAAGGAAGAAAGAAAGAAAAGAAAAAGGAAGGAAGGAAAGGAGGGAGGGAAGGAAGAAAGAAAAAAATAGAAAGTGTAACTTCGAAGCAGGGTATAGTACATAGTGGTGCACACCTTAATCCCAGCACTCAGAAGCTGAAGTAGGAGATCACAGTGAGTTTGAAGCCAGACTGGGGCTTCAGATTGAGTTACAGGTCATCCTGGGTTAGACTGAGAAAAAAAACAAAGGATCCATTTTGCTCACTGGGTAGGATTCTTACTGACATTAAGAATATTTTCCTTTGGACTAGAGGCAGGAGGATCAGGAGTTCAAGGCCAGCCTCAGCTACATAGCAAATTCAAGGCCAGCCTGGGCTACATGAAACTCTGCCAAAAAGAAAGGAAGGAAGGAGGGAGGGAGAGAAAGAAGGGAGGGAAGAGGGAGGAAGAAGGGAGGGAGGGAGAGAGGGAAGGGGACAGAGAAGAGGGATGGAGAGGGGGAGAATGAAATTTCCTCAAGGAAGGAACTGAACTCAGACCACTTGTGGAAAGATACAGTGAAATGGGGGTAGAAAGAGCTAGCTCTCTTCAGGCATGAATGTCTCATCCCTGAATTTCTGGCAACACCTAGCCCATTTCCAGAACAATCTTCCCTATACCACTCCTCCCAGAAGAGGATATAGGCTGTAGTTAATATACTAAAGTCAAGTCCAACAAGTTCCTGCTGCAGGTGGGGAGCATAGACCCACCAGTAAGCGCCAACATGAGCCCAGTCTCCCCACTCTGTCATGGGCCTGAACTCAGATGTGGGTATGCAAGCAACAGGGCAAACAGGAAGGAGGCCCTGAAACTGTATCTGGCCCTAAAGGTGAAAAGAGGGAACAGTGAAGTGCTGGAAAAAAGAAAAAAAGAAACAGAGAGAGAGAGAGAGGGGGGGGGGCAATGGTTGACAAGCGAGTGTGCTTCTTCCTAGGAACTTCAAGCAGTTCAGACTATGGGTTTATGGGATAAGTGTTCTGCATAAGGATGTGTTTGAGCAGGAAGAAGACCGAGCAGAGTGAGTTGGAACCATTTCTTCAAGCTCCTCCAGCCCCTCAGATTCTCTGCTTCTGCTGTCAGAGCAGGAGAAATGTGGGCATTTGTCCAACCACTATTTTGTGGTGGGGATGGGAGAGCCAGAGTTTCTGGAGTGTGCTGGGAATGGGCACTTAGGCTTTTCCTCCGCCTCTAGCTACACTTTACTCTCTACAGAGGATCCCGGTATTTTGTTTTCTCAAATACCACACTGACAGTGACAAGAGCAGCATCTCATTGGTCAGGGCTGGTCCAGGAGGAAGGGACAACCAAATGAATTTCAATGTACTAACATCTTATTGGCTAAGTGAATGCTTCTGAGCCAATTGAATACCTTCCTCACTGACTGTTGCTGGGGAAAAGCCAAAGTCATTGGCAACCAGAGTAACCAGCTGACAGCTGGAGGAAACCACCAGTTCTAAAAATGCTCAGAAAGCAGAGGAGGGGGAGGGGGGCTCAGAGTAGGTGGAGGAGTGGCAATACCAAACAACTTCCCCAGACAGGACCTTATATGGGGACAGGCTTAGAGTTCTTAATTAGCCTTGGGAAAGAAAAGGAGAGGAGCTGTCTATTTAAGCATCCATTAGTCTTTTTAGTGAATCAGCAACAGACCCCCACAAGCTCTCCAACGCTGACACACATTTCCTAAGCACATTTGACCTCATAGAAAGATACTCTAGGGCATACTCTCTTGGTAATGTGCATGCAAATAAGCACTAGAGAGCTAAATAAATAAGGCCTGAAAATGAGTTTCAAGAAAAAGGTAAGGGCTGGAGAGATGACTCAGTGATTAAAGGTGCTAGCTTGTAATGCTGACTGCCCAGGTTGGATTCCCCAGTACCCACATAAACCCTGATGCACAAAGCGGCACACGCATCCGGCACACGCATCCG
>PVHP010051036.1:0-11602 GCA_004024765.1 Zapus hudsonius | reverse complement strand
ACTAATTGGCTAAGAGATCCCCTTAATGAAAAGGAACCCTTAGCTAGAGCTGGGATCCATGGCAAAATCTTATGGTGACCAAGAACCCAGGCTCCTAGGGAAATTTCCCACTACCAGAGAGCTACAGAGAGGCTATACCCATTAGGAGCTAGTCAAAATAGCAATGTTGTCTCATTTAACCTATATTGATCTCAGTCTGTAAAGGAGATTCTGTTTGTATTTTTCAGAAGGCAGTGAGAGAGCTGGAGACAATTCAATTCCACCAACAAGACCTTAGATGACGGCTGACATCCTGGCAGGAGACAAACCACACCTAGCCTTCACACAGGGCCTAAATGAAACCTATGAGAAATTGATGAGACAAATAGGAGACCAATCACCACAGCAAGTCTGATAACCCACGAAAGGTCAATGGAGACAGACACCAACAATATCTAGCACAACTCAGGGCAAAGGCCCAGAGATACTTAAGATCACAAAAATAAAGCAGACTTAAAACTCACCCGCCATGACTCAGGGAACTGAAAGGAAGAGGGGGAGGAAAGAATACAAGAGCCATGGTGGGGAGAATATCCAGAGACATAACTCTCCTTAGCAACAACACAAAGGGGGAAGGAAAAAAAAGGAAAAAACTGGCTACCTCAGGTGCAGTTCATAACCACCTATCCTATGGACAGATCCAGTATGTGCAGTGAGCAAGGACCCCAGTGGGAACGGAACAGAGAGGAAAGAATTGGGGATACACTCACTAGATTTGTTCATACAATGTATCATTTATTCATAATAAAGATATTAAATTAAAAAGTGCAATATGTATGCATATATGCACATGTCTGTACCTATATAAATATATATATATGAACTATTTGAGGTTGCCCAGTATATCCATGTTCTATGCAGCATTATTCCCAGTAGTCAAGATGCAGAAACAATCTCACTGTCTCCACAGACAAATAGATAAAACAGAACTTAGAAAAAAACAACTTGTAATATACATATAATGTTCAGGTATCTATCTGTTGACATTTTACAGGTACATGATTTATTTTACATATATTATCATACATGTATTATATATTATATAAATATATAGTTATGGATGGTGAAGTTACGAATCCTATGTGCATATGTATCATGTATTACATATAAAATTCAACTTTAAGGTGCCTTCTGGGCACAACATCAGTCTCATAAAATTCAATTTTTAAAAAGAAGCAAATACAGCCATGTGTGACAACGTAGCTGAGCCTGAAGTAAGAAGACACGGAGAGTTAAATTCTACATGATGTCACTTATATGTTGAATCCAGAAAGGTTGAGCTCCTAGAAATAAAGTCAGGGCGGTTATTGAAGGCAAGAAGTAGTGGCAGAAATGGAGGTTTATCAAAGTTTTCATGTATCAAATGATTATATTATACCTCGTATACACACTTCATTTTGTTTCTCAAAAATCAGTGCTCTCAGCATGAAACATAGTCTGCAGCCATGAATAGGCTGGATACAGTTCCTACTGGGAGAGAACAGCAAACCAAGAAGGAGCAATTGTGCAATGAAGGAGCCTGGGCCTGGGAGAGACAATCAATAGCTACTAAATTTGGCCAAGTATTCCACTCAGTGAGGGGGAACCCTTGATTGGAAATGGGGATTTAGAGCAATATGCACCGGATCCCATATTCTTGGGCTTCCAAGGAAAGAGGCTCTAAGCGAACATCTGACAGGGAGGCTACTAAAAATAGAAACTTGGTAATCCAGAATGCTGTATATTTGTTAACCTACACTGTTCTCACTCTCCGATGGAGATTGTGTTTGTATTTTTCAGGATATAGCAAGTGAGCTGTGGCCCATATAACCCTTCCACCCGACAGCAGGCAAAAAGCTGAGATCATGGCAAGAGTTGAGCCACCACAGTCATATTGTGGAGGATCCATATGGAACCCTGCAGAGAAGGTCGGGATGAACAAGGGATCCATAGCCACAGCCATTCAACCAACTCAGGATAAGCCAAATGTGTTTGTGTTTTTCAGGATGCAAGAGAGAGCTGTGGCCCATCTAATGCTACCAACCCACTGTAGGCCGATGGCTGAGATCCTGGCAAGAGTGGAGCCACCACAGTCATATCAGGGAGGATCCATAGGGAACCCAGCAGACAATGACAGACGAACAAGGGACCTATAACCACAGCCATTCAATCAACACAGGATAGGCCAATGAGACAGAAACCAAGGATTTTCGACACAAGGACCCCTAAACTCGCAACATTAAGGCAGCCTTAATACTCACCCACCACGACTCAGGGAACTGAGCGGAAGAGGGGGCAGAAAGATTGTGAGAGCCGTGGTGGGGGAGACGGTCCAGAGGCATGGCACCCATCAGTAACAACACACTTGGGCCAAGAAGGCCAGGCTGAGTACTAGGATATCCAGGATCCCTTGCCACAAGGACTAATACAGACAGCCCATGGAGGAGGATATCCAACTGATCAGGGGTGGGGAGGGGGGGAATTGGGGAATTCGGGATAACAACTCATGATTTGCCCACTAAATAATGTAACTCATTATGGACAATAAATTTATATTTTTAAAAAAAAGAGAAAAAATGGGGAGATAGAAAAAAATGAAAAAAAAAATCAGTGCTCTCTCAAAAACAAAGGGGAAAGAGGGCATTAAGAGGGAAGAATATAGTTCACTTTTGTTGGCAACTGGCCTCAGAGCAATGCTTGCTATAGATGCTAAGCTACCCAGTAGCAGATTCAAGAAAACAGATTACAAAAGTATCCAGGTCCACTTGTGCTAGAACCTTGGTTCTTTCTGGTTAGATTCTGATTTCTTATACCAAAAGTTTTTCTCTTGTGAAAACTAGATGAGTTGGGTTTTTAATGCTGATATCAGACAATTTTCTGTTAATGCATTTTGTTCCAAATTTAAGAAACATTCACCAATGTAACATAACACATATGTAAAAGTGAGGAAGTTAACTATTTCAGATTTTAAAAAAGACCTTCAAACAGAAATTCTCCTTTGTGTGCAGCAGAATTGGTGTGGGATAAGGGTGCCTATGTGTCCAAACCTTTTATTTAAAAAAAATCAATAAATCAAAATAAAACATTTCAACAAGCAACATAGAGAGTGAGAGACTTGACCTGTTATATGAAATGAATTTCTACATTTAGCTTCCTAAATCAATATAAAATCCAACTATTATGTCTAACCATAGCCACTTCCTATTTAGTTAGCTCAAGAAAAATTCCATAGATTCTTTCCATGGTGTAATTACAGCATGACTGACTGAAAAACTACAGTTTTTTATGAGGGAAACAAATTTTCAAGCAAGAGATAAGGTACTGAAGTGTGTTAGGGTTCTATAGAACTGATCTTACATCCATGTCACTCCTGTACCTGCATTTGTCAAGGTTCTCTTCCATCAACGGAATAATAAAATATTACCTGTGTGCCATTACAGTTTATGGATAAATAACACTGAAAAGTGTTTGTGTGTAACTACGTATAATCTGCTAAACTACATTGTCTGCATTAGCTTAATTGCCAAATTCTATTTCACAACCAAATGCTGATTAAGAATAATAAAGACTTGTTCGCCTTACCAAAAGAAGCATATTTTGTGAAAATTAAAACCCCTGTCTTTAACCATGTATGTCATGCTTCTGTAGTGTGTCTACTTCAAGCATTAGCAAAGAGAATTAAAAACAAAGACCTTCTTTCTGTTTGGGGGAGCTGCTACCTCTGAGCCTCTAAAAACAGGTACTCCAAATCCCAGCCACTATTATTGATGCTCTTCCTACTTCAAAGGGCTTATGCAATAAAACACAGGATACCGAGGTTGTTCTCTCGAGATGCTAAAGAAGGTTTCCTCCCTGCTGGCCAACTGGACCCCACTTCTGAGGTCCTTGTGACATTGTGACTTTGGCAGCTCTTGATCTGACAATGGCCTTTATCATTAAATCATCCCCTAAGGTTGCCATCAGCCTAAGGATCAGAGGCCAAAGGTGACCCACGCACCTTCACAGCTATCTGTTTGAAATTTAGGAAGAAGTCATCAAGAAGGATTCTTGAGTTTTCTACCACAAAGGAGTCACCACCCTGCCCAAACCAAATGCTTTTTAGCTGACTGCTCAAATGCTGTGCTTGTGAACTTGGATTAATTTGTAATGTAATGAAATCTGTTTATAATTAATTACAAAATTATGAACATTTCAGGTTTAATTACCCAAAAATCATTTCATAAAAATATGTTGTGAATGGTGCTTCACAAAGAGAAAACTGGCATGAATACCTTTAAATGACATTTAATAATCATGTGACAACTATCTCTGCAGCTGCATTGTAAATGCAGATGACAACACCAGTCACTGATAAAACGCAGCCATCTCTTATCTTGCCATGGCTTTTAAGAACTGATTTGAAGCTTATGTTGACTTTGGCATTCGGAATTGCTTTGAGATCTCATAAATTGTGGTCTGTACTGTAATGGTATATATTTCTTAGGCTATGCTCAAAATAATCCTTTTTCCTATAAACAGCCATCTTTTGCCATATTTCCCTCTCTTCCTCCTTCTTCCTTTTCCTTCTTTGCTCCTCAGTATTTATTGGGATTCTTTCATGTGTCATGCTAGGATTCCAGAGCATATAACACTAGACAATATAGAAGGGCTAGTTTACTTAAGGAAATTTAAATCCAGTAGAAGAGAGAAGATTCTCGAATAATAGATACATGTGTAGAAAGATATGATAAAGTAATATTAGAAAAATTTTAATTGTGAAATTAGGTGATAAGAAAATACAGATGTTTAGTCTATTACTCTTTCAAATTTAATGCATGTTTGAATGTTTTCACCATAACATTTTTAAAGCAAATATTTATTTATTTATTTGCAAATACAGAGAGAAAGACAGAGAGGGACACACACACACACACACACACACACACACACACACACACACACACAGAGAGAGAGAGAGAGAGAAAGAATGGGAAAGTCAGGGCCTCTTGCCCCTGCAACGAAACTCCAGATGTATGCTCCACTGTGTGCATCTGACTTTACATAAATAACTGGAGAATTGAACTTGAGTTGTCAGGGATTACAAACAAGTGCCATAACCACAGAGCAATCTCCCCAGGCCACCATAAAATTTTTGATAAAGTATAATTCTGTACAATTTAATATCCATTAGGATGGCTACCCCACATATGTGCTGTGATATCCATGCGGTTTATAGATTCCAAACCCCAGTTCTGAGTTTTGCTGGTTCATGTAACCTGGCTATGAGCCAGTTAGCCAATTTTCTGCAATTAAGGTTGGTAAAAAAAAAATGTTCACATGACTTGTTGAAGTCAAAGAAGTAAAAGTGGGTGTATTTGCAGGATTTAGCATATTTTATTCTTTTTGATCTTTTGAAAAAGATTAATGGTTAACAGAAGCCATTTCTATTTCTTTTATCATGATGAAAACAACACTTAAGATGTTGCTGACAATTCAGTCTTTGATGATATATTAGAGCAAGTGTAAAAGCAAAATATCACATCATATTTACCTCCAGATTTTTACATTATGGGAGTGTACAAGGCTCTATTATTTTTAAATTATTTTAAATTTCAATGCTTTCTATCATTACCCCCTTAGAATCCTGGGTTACCTGGTAACTATCTCTGGACTTTTTTTTTCCAAGTGAATTTTCATACATGAAGATAATATAATTTGAACATAATCCCTTCCCAGTATCTTCTTTTTGTGTTCCAACTGGCCTCTGGGGATGAATTTTAATAGATATTGTTCTAGGACTTCAATAATCTGTGACTGGATTTTCCAATATTTTACTGCCCTTGGTGTTCAGCCTGAGGTGATGGGTCAAAAGACAATAAAATGAAAATAGACTGTACCCCTATTTCTACCTCAAGCTCAAAGAGCATGGTGTACCTTGACTCTCCTTCATTCAATTTTCTAAGATATTGTAGAGTGAAGGGAATCTCAGCTGATCTCCCATACCATTCTGAAACTCTCAACTTGCTCATATACTAAGATATAACAATAATGATAAGTGTTCAACAGTGATATTTTCATTGTCGCAGAAGTTTTATATCTTCTTATCATAGGTAATTAAAACAAATGTCTATTTGGTATAATTCAGTCCATCTGTTACTGTTTTGTTGTAATTTTCAAACGCAAACTCTCTCAAATGTTTGCAATCATATAAAAATAAACGAAAGCAAATGCTGACATTGCTTAACAAAAAAATCTGTTCAGTGGTATGGGAACAAGAGTTCTTTTATACAAGTAGTAGGTACCCCACGTTGGCTTGCTTTACACCTATGTCTCCAAATTCATTGACAGGACAGAGCTGGTTTGAAACTTTGCAACTTGTCACCACACCTAACAGCAGAAGTTCCAGTTATCCTTCTTGACTAGATCTTGCAGATACAAAATAAGGATCATCTGACTTAAAGGATGGACATGTCATTGTTCTTGGAGAGATCTGCTCAGACTGGAATCTCTCCAGGAGCAGAATGGCATATCATTTGAAGATAGGTGTCCCTCATCATCTTCAAACTGCTAAGTACAGTCATCATCCTCTTCTCCCAGATTCTACTCACTGTCTTGCATCTCCAACACTCAAGACATTGGTTGCCAGCGCATTGTCTTAGTCACATGACTCGTCTTAAAAGATAAGTTCAGCAGCTTCATTACTTATTTCTTTATATTGGGTTTTTTATTGCGCTATCCAAACAAATTGTGGCACACAATGGTTTAGAGCACCACACATTTATTGCACGAAAGTTCTATAGATCAGGGGTTTGGCATAGCCTAATGTAGCTAGTTTTCTACTCACTGGTAGCATCACTTATTTCTCTGTTTTACCTAATTCCCTCTGCCTTCCTCTTTGCTTTCAAAGTCCCTCAAGATTGCACTGGGTCCAGAAGGATAACTAATGATCTGTTAAGCTCAGTTATTTGGTAGCCAAAATTCCTCCTGCAAATTCCTTCATATAAGTAGCTTGATGACTATTTGGCTGAAGATTCTGGGGATGGAGATGGGGTAGGGGATTCTTTTTAGACTTTTCCTGCTACATTCTATAATCCTTCAAATTGTAATATGTTTTATTTTGTGAACAGGCAAATAACTTCAGCTCTATTTACAAATGCACGGTAATTGGAGGTTAATGTGATCCACTCTTCAAAATCTGTTTTAAAAATCACTTGAAGGTGTTCAAGTACTGATAAATACTAATGAGAGAGAAATTAATTTAAATTCTTAGTCAGGCATGGCTGTACACCCCTTAATCCCAGCACTTGGGGAGGCAGAGGTAGAAGAATCGCCATGAATTTAAGGCCAATTTTGGACTATGAAGTGAGTTCCAGGTCAGCCTGGGTTACAGTGAGACCCTACCTTAAAAACAAAACAAAAAGAAAAAAAATTAAGCTCTTTTGACACATTCTTTAATACAATCCATTCCTGTGGCTATAGTATATTTGTGTCTTTCAATGGCTTTCCCACGTGAGATAAATATATTCTGTACTCCAAGCTTTAGAATTTGGAAGGTCTTTCCTGTTTCAGGAGTGTCTCACCTTATAAACATCTAACTTCTACCATAAGATCTGGAAAATTCCAAAGCCTCACCTCCCTAACCCCTAATGGTCATGAAAAAGAAATGTCACTGTTATCAATCAAGCTACTAAACTTATAGTACTGAAGCTAGAGAGGATGGAAAGGATCTTTTTTCTCTTTGAAGTAGCAGACATGGAATCTCAAATATCCCAGATCTAAGCAATCCTACCATTTGCTTCAGTAAATAATTTCATCTGGAAATAGTTTCTGGCTGCATAACCTTGAGATCATTTTCCAACACCTTCATAATTCTTCAGACCCCTAATATCCTTGCAGTTAAGTGGTCTATTAATCAACCACAAGGTGCTAAGGTTGTTTTCAATAAAAATTAAACAATGGTTAATAGCAATATCTAATGTAATAATGGAAACTTCCAAAGAGCCAATCATAAAGACTCAGTATTCTTCTGTCCCTGGGTGAGATTCTGAGAGTAGAATGCATCCTTGCCCAGATGGGTTTCTGCCACTAATCTATGAATTTTTCAACTGAAACAAATTAGCTTCACTATTTGGATATTAACAATTGCTTCCTGCTTTGTTTTTGTTTTGGTATCAATTCACTATTTTCTATTTACATGACTAAGTGTTCAATGAGTAATAGGAAATAAAAATCGATTGTTAATTTTGAAAGATTTGCATAGAAATTAGTATAATGATTTGAAATTACATCCCAGCAAAATATATTCCTAGTCAGTAATTCCAGTAAAAAATCATGCGTATTTTTCATTTAATGAAATGTTGAATCACTCATGAATTGAAAGTCTGTACACTCTGGCACAAGTCTTAAAAGCAGTTTCAAATAAAGGTAAAAGAAAAGAAATAGTATAAGTATTAGGATTATCCAACATTATTCATTTGTCTATTTTATCTTTTGCTTACTCATATTTCTTAGCCACAAATTATCTGAAACTAAGAGAGCCCACATATTTCATTATGAAAACTGCTGTGTTACCTTTGTGGGATGAGTAAAATATAAAGTAAACACCTCTTAGAAATGAACTCCAATAAAATGATTAAATAAAAGATAAAAACATAAATGTCACACAATATTGATTCATGTCCACTATTCTTTAGATATTTGATGGATTAGTATCATTGTTTTCTTGGGCTGCTATGACAAAACCCCTGGGGCTTAGAAATTAATAAATAATAGGTATTTATTTCTCATCATTCTGAAGTCTGGAAAGCCAATCACCAAAGCACCATCAGATTTGGTGTCCACCAGAAGGCAGTTTTCTGCTTTCAAGATAGCACCCCTCAAAACTGTGTCTACACAGAACAAAAGAGCAAAAAAAAAGCCTAAGTTATTTCCTCCCAGCCCCTCTACAAAGAACCAATCCAACCATCATAGTGATTTCATCTCCAAAGTCTCCATCTTTCAATATCCTCGTACTATTAAGTTTCAACATAAATTTTGGAAGAGACATGTTCCAGTCATAAAAAAAACAGTAAATAATAAAGTTGCTCAGGATATGTCTTTGGACTCTCTACCATGCCTTGGAACAAACCATGGTTTGAATTTGGATGATGGGTCTAAATGTGATGATTATCTTGACATATCCTTCGGTTTACCGCTCAATTCATTTCTAAAGGTCACACTAATGCCTACCAACAAATTCCTTAAAGCCTGACATCTTTGTGAATTACTATTTATCTTCAACTTTTTCCAAAGAAACTTTATCAAAATGCACTGCTTATTTTGTGTCAATTTAAAAATCTCAGAGAATATATATATATATATATATATATATATATATATATATATATATATATATATATATATTCTGGCAGTCCACTGTAATCTGTGACTAGCTTTAATAACCTTTATCAAGGAATTGCATATGACTGTCTGTGCAACAGATTTGTTTAGCCTCAACTTTCTTTATAGGAATGGCCACAAAATGAACATTTTACAAGTACTAGAATATATTTATTTTCATCATTCAATATCCTTCCTAATTAGGGATATCCTCGATGACAAATATAACGTAGCAGATAATATATATAGAAGGGTAGTCAGGGGAAATCTACAAAATCACAATTCTTTCCACTTCTCTAATGGCAAATCTATATAGATTAGGTCACCAATCACAAGGTCCCAAAGCTACTTTATTGACATGATTACAAGGTGAACAGGAAAAGCAGCTGTCTTTTTACATGCAATCTTGAGTGCTCTGCTTCTTGTCCTTAGAGAAGGCTTGTTCTACCTCTTTTTCATCCTTCCATCACACGCCTACACCACCATCACCTCTTATACCACAACTACCCACTCCACGACCACCACCTCCACCACCACGTCTACCACCACCTCCAAAACCACCTGCTTCGCCACCTCCACCACCATCATCTCTCCTACTGCCATCACTCCATCCACCTACACCATCATTATCTATATTACCACCACCTCACCATCACCTCCATCTCCAATAATACCACATCTACCAATGCATTTTTAACATCACCTCCACTACCAACTCTGAGACCACTTAATCATCACCATCTCTATCACCACCTCCACCGTCCTCCCCCTCACCATCCTTTCCTCCACCACCACTATACTACCCCACCTCCAATCATCACCTCCACCACTCCTGGTGCCCTGTCCCGTAGCTTGCCTGGATTGCCTTCCCTCTATGAGCTCCTTAAGCTATGAGCTCCTTAAGGTATTTATGAAATTTATTTTGCTTTTTCTTCAAGGTATCTACGTATTGTTTCACTTCTTTGCCATAAATTAAAAATTCACAAGCTCTAATTCATATATTTTAAACTTTAAAATATATCACTGATACTCTCAATAATATCATAGATGGAGAGATAGATGATAGATGATAGATAGATGATAGATAGATAGATAGATAGATAGATAGATAGATAGATAGATAGATAGATAGATAGATGATAGATTATTTGTGTGGGTATGCGAAGGACTTCATAAAGAATATCATTTCTATATTTTATAAACATTAAGTGATTGTCTGACTCTACCTTGCTTTCCCAGCTCCCTTTAAAATGACATTAAAAGGATTCTGAGTAAATGCTCTAGTATTTTTCCCAAACAAGACCATTCCATTCTTCAAGTAAAATATCAGTTTTTAAAGCTTGGCAGCATCCAATATGTATCCCTTTACAATGAGAAAATGAAAAACAGAACAGGAATTTTTGTAAAATCAACTTTAACTGCCATAAAGATTATAAACAAAATTTTAGAAAATTGATCGTATTTGCATTCTCCAACCTTCCCCAACTGAACACTTGCACCTCAACTGTCTGAATTTCAGCAGATTCAGCCTAGAAGCTAAGGAAGTCAGAGCAGCTTTACAAAGATAGGCGACAAGCGTTATTGTATTAGAGTTGCAGACAACCAGCTCAGGCTCCCACGGTTCCCTTCAGATTTAATTCCAGATGTCCTTTCTCTCTGGCACATGTGAATAAATAGGAAAATGATTTCCGTTAGCTAGGTCTCCACTTTGAACACAAATGCAATCATCATGGTTCCAAAGTGTTGTGTGTACACTCTCTAACTCAATTTTCTCAGCATTATTTAGACACGCTCACTGCCTAAACCTGATAGGAAGCCTTCCCGCCCATACCAATTAACCTAACCCTGCAATTTACTTTTACCCAGCCGTCCTTGAATCCTCACTGGTACTTCTGTGTTGCTTATTTGACTTGGTTTGAATTCTTTCCCAGAAACTGTAGTCTAAAACTTGTTTTTAATTCCTTTGGTCCACTTTTTTTCCCCCTGGCCTTTAATTTCCTACCAAAGATCTTCAAACTTTCCACATAACATTTGGAATACTCTTTTTTAAATATAAATTTTCTTTTTGTACTTTGCCCATGGGAACTGGAACTCTAAAAACAGGATTCATTGGCCAAAAAGAATATCTCCTGCTTCTATTCTCCTTGGGGTTCTAGGCATTTTAGTAGGATCTCTGAGGAAAAGGATAAGAGGTAAAAAACACAACCCACCTACCAAGCTAAAGCCA